>PVIJ01004957.1:0-79719 GCA_004024925.1 Scalopus aquaticus | reverse complement strand
GCAGGCGCGGGGGTGTTCGCATCGCAGAGCCCAGGGCCGGAGGCGGCACCAGGGGAGCGTCCACACCGCCCTGGGCCGCGTCACGCTCTCGAGCTGCAGCGTGTGAGCTCGGGCCTGCAGCAGCGCTCAGCCGGTGTCTGGGTGCGGGACGCGAGGCGTGGCGCACTCGGTGCCTTCGGGGGCGCATCTCAAGGGCCGAGCTCCATGGATTCAGGCACGGAGACCCCCACCCGGATCAGGACATAAGTGCCCTCACCCTGGACGCTGCCCGGTCACAGCACCCCCCTTCCAGAGGCGCCCCCCCATGCTCCTGCTTTGGTTTTTTTTGAAAGATTTATTTATGCATGCAAGAACTGGGGATTCTCTCACCCCCGCTTTAGCTTTATCTGCTTTGAGCTGCAGATTAACGGAACCCTGATGTTGTTCACGCAGTGCCGTGTCCCTGAGCGCACCTGTGTGGCACCCTTGCTTGTGGGGTGACCGCCCGCACCAGACTTCTCGGCGGGGCGAGGGGAAGCCAAATCGGGGTCCTGCTTGGTCAGGCCTCGGGCCTGGGCTCTGGCCCCCCGTTGCTGCTGCCTGCCTGGCTCCTGGGGCGAGCCTGGGGTGGGCAGGGACGCCGGCTCCCCAAAGGGTGCGGCTCCTCCCTGACCTTTGCTTTATGATTTTGGGGCACGGGGCTACTAAGGGGGCGTGTGGCCCTCCCTGGGCAGGGCACGGCCCCAAGGTGTTCCTCGGCCCCGCGGTCCTGGACTCGCCGTGTGCTTGGGCGCCTGGCACGTGCGGGGGACGCGGACTCGCTTCCCAGCCGTCCCCACGGCTCGCTGGCTCTCAGTCTGTGGCGCTGGCCCAGCTCCCCCAACTGAGGAGCCCTGGGTGGCGCCCCCCCCCCCCCGTGGGACCTGCCCTGTCCGAGTGGCCGCACGGGGCGGGGCCGTGCCCAGGGGGCCGTGTCCGAGCAAGATTAGCAGGCTGGGGAGGCTGGGGGGGGCGGGCCCTGGGGCTGGACTAGATGCTTGGCGAGGTGAGCGCCTGGTCCCTGACCTGCCTCTCACCGCAGCCCCAGACTTCACTCACAATCCAGGTTGTTAACACGGAGAGATCTTATCCTGTTAGCCTTTCACTCAGGAGAAATTGGATTGAAAATCTTGCCAGACTGCCCCTGGCTAGAACCTCTCCATCGGCTGCGCGACCTCCGGCAGGCGGGAGGGAGACTGGCTTTCCTTCCACGCCATTAGCAGGTGGCAGCGGGGGCAGCTCTCCCGCCAGGCCTGGCGCAGTCAGAAACTCCCGGTGAGTTGTCCCCGCTGGGATCCTGCTGCTGACCGGCCCGAGAAAGCGCCCCGGTCTGTGCTGGGCTCCCCCAGTGACGGGGCTCGGCCGGCAGAGTCTTCGGGGCCCTGGGGACACAGGGCCTTGCGCCCTTCTCCCGTGCCTCCTCAGGGCGGGCCCCCCCGCTCTGCTGCCCGTGATGTGCCCCCACCCCCGGCTGCTTACCCGCCTCTGCCGAGCCGCAGGGTCCCGGAACTCGCTGAAGGCTCGTGCGATCCCCCGGGTGGCCCCTCTTCGGCCTGGGGTGTACCCAGGCCCCGTGAGAAGGAGCAGTGGGTTGAGCTGGAAAACGACGCAGACTTGGCCTCCTTGCACATCAGGGACTTGGGAAGGTCAAGGCGCTTTTCTGTCAGCAGGGACCCCTGGACGCGCAGGGCCTGTGTTTCCTGAGCAGCCAGGCCGGCGGGATGGCACGTCGTGCGCTCTGCTGCCAGGGGCTTGCATTGCCCTGGACTCGCCCCTCTGGCAGGTGAGGAGGCCGCGCCCCCAGGGGCCTGACCTCTGAGCTCAGGCCCGCCTGTCTCCTCACCTGCTCCCCTTCACTCGCTGCGTGTCCTCTCAGGCCACTGCCGTCTCCTGGAATGTTCTCTTCCCAGCGCCGTGCTGGTCACCTGAGGCTCCCAGAGCCAAGCCCCGCAGATCAGTGGCTTCCAGAACAGAAGCGCTGGGGGCGGAGGTCTGAGCTGAGGTCGTAGGCAGGGCTGGCGTCCCCTGAGGCCCCTCTTCTCAGCTGGGAGGTGGCCAGCTCCTGCCTGTGCCCTCACCTGGTCTTCCCTGGGGTCTTCTCAGAGGCCCCAGTCATGTTGGACTGGGCCACGCTGAGACCTCATTTAAGGTCCTTCCCTTGAAGCCACATTCTCGGGACTGGGGCTGGATGTCACAGACGCCAGCCCGAAACCGGAGCTCTGTGTGTAATTTTTGGACTCTTGACAGAACCCTGTGGATTAGAGATCATCAACCACATTGACTAGATGGGGAAACCGAGGCCCGGAGGGTTGACACAGGCGTTTAGGCTCGGCTGGGTGCCGAGCTCATCTCCCCGCCCCCCACGGCTTTCTGTCTGCGAAGTCTCATTCTCCCAGCCCATAAACTCAGCGTGTCGTGGGGCGGCATAGGAGGGGGTGGTCTGGAGGACACCGGGGTGGGGCGCGCTTTCCAGCTAAGGCCCACCAAGCAAGGCTTGATCACTAGCTCCCTCTGGATGCTGGGCTGGGATTTTATGCAAAGTTGTGCGTAACCACGTACATGTTTATGCACCAGGGACATGACTTGGCCCCTAACAGGCAAAGTGCAAAGGATTAAGAACCCCTTCTGTGGTTCCCCCTTCAGCGCTTCTCCCTCAGTCCCCACCCTCCCACGGAGTCCCATGGCAGACATTAACATGGTCCCCCCATTCACCAGCGAAGCTGCCAGTCGTGCTCGGGGCCTCAGGTGGAGGTGAGTGCCCTGGTTTCCTCACGATGGGTCTCACTTGTGAATCAATGGAGGTTTCAACCAGAGGTTAAAAAACACTCAACTCTCTTGCTTTCTTCGAGCACATTTGAGCAGCGGTTCTATCTAAATCATTTTTTTCCGTAAGAGAGAGTGTTGCTTAATTGGGTCTCATTTCTGTTCTCTCCTTAACAACCAAGTGTCTACATTTCTGTTGGGATTGAAAGCCCCAATCAGTTCAGATAAATCAGCTTCCTTTTAAATTATGATCTTGGAGGAAATAATGATCTAACTTACTTTTTGTTAATTACTTTTAGGTGAATCAGACATCCTGGCTTTCCAGTCCCTGATTTCCTCAGAAGTATTTAAACCCTCAAATCTATTTAAACCTTTTCTTTTAGTCAAATTAAGATGCTGAAAAATTCCACTATTAGAAATAATTCAGTTTTTTTCAAAGTTCAGCTTCCTGGTGCTGTAATTTTAAGTAACTTGAGCTGAAATGATCCCATCATATCCCATGTAGTGGCAACAAATTACTATTTTCCCTTCAAAATTCTCATATCATTGATGTGTCAGACTTCATAAACAAATAAATAAAAACAGAGAAGTGATGAATAGTACAACCAGTCGGGTACAGTTGCAAAGCAGATAAGAATTATGCCTTAACCATAGTGGCTAAGGTGTGTGTGTCCCCAAGAAAAAGTCAATTGTAAGAAAATGCTATAGCTTTGAGCACTCAGCAATAGATATAAAAATGGATAACTTCGTTTTTTTATACAAAACATTCTAAATCTGCAGAAATGAAGCACAATCTCATAAATAATAGAGACAACAAGAAGGGAATTAATTGCCCAAAGAGAAGCAGATAGTTAAAACTCGGGAGTAGTGGCTAAAGCAGTTTTTAGAGGCCTTCTTATAGTCTAAGCTTTTGCCATCTCTTCTGTCATCTGAAGAATTCCTTATATTTTGGACACTAAGTGAGGGTGAGGGTGATGGCCTTTTTGTCTCTGCCACCCCAGCCCCATCCCAATCAGTGAGAACTTTGTACAGTTGAAGTTTCAGTACTTGTGATAGTTCAGTATTTGGCTCTGGATAGCTGCCTTCATATCAGTTCGTTTATTATGAAATGTACACGTGAAGTCCTATGTCCGAATTTGGGAGTTGGAGGATGAGGAACCTGAGACTTAGTCTTTCTCTGTCATGCAGATGGTGGTCTTACCTGTGATGTTCTAGACTGACTTCTCCTTTCTCTTTTCCCCTTTATCTCTGCTGTTTATTGCCCCCTCTGATCCTGGGCACACCCCCCATTCCCCAGATCAGAAGTTGCTGATCCCAAGTCTGGGGAACTGTTGAGATGATTTAGGTTCGAAGGATCTGGGTTGGGGAGGGAACATTTAGGCCGACCAAGTCATATGTGAGCGCTAGGAAAGACCCGAGACTCCTGGTATTAGTTCCCTGTCTTCCTCCACTGTGAAAGTGGAGACGCTCCAAGGCCTTTCAGCTGAGACAGCTGGATAAATGATAGAGGAAGCCTGGCTGTTTGGGGCCTTGATAGCCAGCCAGGGCCACCGGAGCTCCAGTTTTTCACCTGCCAAGTTCCAACCAGAACATTCCACTTCCCCACAATGTGCCAAATATCAGCCGCTTCATGGCGCCCGTGAGAGCCCCCCCGAGCCCGTGTTCGTCCTTTGTCAAAGCGCCTGTTCTCTGCGGGCAGCGGGGAGCTCTGCCCAGTGATGAGCGTCTGCCTGCTTGGTCCTAGTTCAGTCATCTTCGTCGTTCCAAGTGGGGCAGGACCTTGGGGCGGCTTCTGCCTCTCACCTGGTTGCTCTGGTTGGAGAGGGAGAGGGACAGGTGGACCCGGGGCTCATTTTAGAGAGGAGCAACTTGAGCTTTCCGTTTTCGGTTGCTGCTGTTGAACAACCGAATGTGTTTTCAGATGGTTTCTGATATTATTTCCCCATCTTTTGCAAAACAGCTGCAGAATGGCAACGGTTGACATTTAAGAGGGGGACGGGGGTGGTGACGTTATTTTCCTCGGAAAGGTCACATGGGCATTTGGACGGTGCCCACGACAAATGGCCAGACCTGTTCCAACAGCATGCCTCTAGACTTGGAGCTTCTGCGTCTGTGTTTAAAAGCAAGTGAATAAAAGACAACAAAACTCAACGGCTGATCCGTAAATGCCGGACTTGGCCCCGAGGAAGGGGGCTGGGCCCACGGCGGCCGTGAGCTTGGCCCGCCCGGCTCTCTGAGCGCCCTCTGGCCCCCACGCACCCGCAGGCGTCTGGCCTGCTCCGGTGTGGCTGCTCTGCCCCTCCAGGTGAGTTCTCCCACACGGCTTGTCGGTTCCCTGCTGTTCCCGCCCGTGAGTGAGGCTGCCTCGTGGGCTTCCTCTTCCCTTCCAGTCTTTGTTTCTCATGTTGGGCGTTGGCACGTGGCTACTTCCTGAATCTCCCCTGAGTGAGGGAGATGTTCCGGCTGCTGGGGGGAAGGCTGTTGCCTGGCGGAGTTCTCTTGAGGGGCCAGAGCTTTGCTGGCAGCCTGGGTCTAGGACCCTCTCCCTGGTGGGGAACCTGCGCTGGTCCAAGAGGGCCAGGTCTCTCACAGGATGGCACACTGTGAAATGGCACCTCCACATGCCGAGGGGGGCTCAGCCCGCACAGATTTACTGTCTGGAGCTTCTGTCCAGAGGTCTCCCGGGGCTGGGTGGCGGAGCTGTCGTTTCCGTTCCTACTTAGGTAGCGCGGGCGTGGGGAAGCCTGGGAAGGCTCAGCTGTGTGTGCCCGGACGTCTCTTCATCGAGGACTCAGAGGTCAGCGGCCAGTCCACACGCACAGCCGCACGTCACCATCACTGCGATGCTTGTCTGTGTCAGAGCTGTCGCGGGCACGGTGGCGGGGCGTCCCTTAAACCGCAGCACAGCGGTAACAAAGTGAAATGTCAGCCCTTGCCATTCTGCAGCTATTTTGCAAAAGATGGGGCCATACTGTCAGGACTGCAGGGTCTCTAGGAATAGTGCGCTGTGGTGGCGCTGCGGCAGCGGCAGTGATTCATCCAGACATGGCGGCCGCCTGGGCTCTGCCGTGAGGCACCTCGTCACCTGTTCGAGGGGCACCCGGGGGGGCGGACAGCTGTGGCCAGACGAGGACTTCCTGTGCGGCAGACACTGCGCTGACACCTGACGGAGCGAACCTGAGTCGGCCCTGACCGCATCCCCGAGTGGAGGTGCTGTCGGCGCCTTCCCGCGCTGCGGGCTCCGGCGCGAGGGGCGAGTAGCGGTTTTATCACTGTCTCAAGTTTCTCTGGCTCGGATAACGGGGGTAGGAACTGGACTCCGGTCAGCCGCCTCCAGGGCCCGTCAGCTGAACACCTTTTTTATTTTTCAGATTTATTTACTTATGCACACAAGATCTGGTGCAGGCCAGAGGTGTGGGGAGAGAGAGGATTGACCTGCGACAGAGTGGGGGGCAGGGCAGGAGGATCTACTGAAACATACTGCTGAGGGGAGCAGCGGGGAGACGGGAGAGGTCTGCTGCGCCCTGTGGGAAGCTCCCTGGCCGGGGATCGAACTTGTGTTGCAGTGGCTGTGGATAGCTTCATAGTGCTGAGACTTAACCCCTGCGCCCCCAGGGAGGCCCTGAACAACAGCTTTATTCTGGGTGGATGTTCAGATGTCCGAAACTACCGCTTACTTGAGACAGGCGGTTTTGAGGGCCCATTCCTCTGGTTAGCAACCCCCCATGGATGGACTAGCAGATGCTCCCTGCACTGCCACCTAGGGGTGAACTTAAATACGCCAGGCAGCTGTGCCAGGCTGGGGCCCACCCTCGAGATGACTTTGTTCCTCACCATTCAACAACAGTGTTGTGTGTTGTGTGTTGCCTGTTGCTGCTGGTTCAGTTTTCACAAAGTCTGCAACTTTGCCCTAATGGTAGTGTTAGTGTAATCATTTGCCTATTTTATTCCACTTTTGTCCTTAATATTTTACGAAGAGTGGAAAACGGCAAATTAAAATGCTCACACGAGTGATAAAAAGCAGGGATCTCAGTTACAATTGAGACAGAAATAGAGACTATTTGGTTTTAATTGGAGACTTACTAGACTTAAAGTAATTAATCACTTAAATTGCAAAGAGGGGAAAACAAAATTAAAGAACTTGTACAAAATGCTAAGTATCTTTTATCAGACACCTAGGTGTGATTACAGATATGTGTCCATCTACTCTGGCAAGTCCGGACGTCTTCAGTGACAGGAAGTCCTTCAAGTTGCTTAAGCCAAGGGGGAAAAATTAGGTGACATGGTTGGGAATCACAGTTCACTCAGAGAGTAAAGAAGAATTGTAGGGACAGGGAGTTGGGGGGGCGGGGCAGGGAAAGCCAGAAGTCTGAGCCACAGCCTTCCTCCCTCCATGTTTCATGGCTGATTGGCTTATTCTGCTGCCAGACTCCGTTCAGACAGCGAAGATGTGGGGAAGACATCAGGCATCCCCCAGCAACTGGTCTTTCCAAGTTCTTCAGCGATGCCACGGAAAGCGAGTCTTACTCGCAGCGCTTACATATTAATCCCAGGACAGATTCTGATTGGTTCTTCTTGGATGATGCACCCACCCCTCCACCAATAACTGTGTCCAGGGGAAGATGACACCATGAGTGGTCAGGATTGAGTCTCGTGATCAGGAAGACCTGGAGTCTGTGCCTGCAAGAAGGGGAATGGAGGAGAAATAGTCCAGGCAGCCCCAGCAGGTACTGACACCGTCCATCACTCGCTCCCCGTCTTGACCATTTTCACTCTCGGCTTTATGCCTGCCTTCATCACAGTTAAAAGAAAAGGACTGTTTGTGTTGGTGGCCAGTCTCCTGATAGAATCTCACGTTATTCCACTGTATCAACCTCACTGCAGAAATTGAATAAATAATTTACATTCTGTACAAGGATCATACAAATAGTTTTGGCATGGTGGGAATTTGCATCCTCCCAGCCCGGTCCTCTCTCTGAACGTGGTTCCCTAGGCAGCAAAGTAGAGGCATCTGTTCCGAACACCTGGTGGCCTCCAGCCCTCAAGGAGTTAAGCTGAAAGCTAAAGAGAATGAAAACTGGGCCGGGGACTGGCGGGGCTTTGTTGAGTAGGGCCTTCTGGCTTTGAGTGACAAATGTGTTGAGATGTGAAGGAGAGAAATATGTACCCCATACAGATTTGTTTTTCATGTAAATAAGTGTTTTAGCCTCAAACTTTCTGGCATCTCATTATGCAGGTGACTTAGTCACTGACATGCACATGATTTGCATTTCCCCCCTTCTTTGCCAAAAGTGCAGAGACTGTAACTTGGCCAAATTGCATCTCCTGGGTGTACAGACAGGCCGCCGTCTCGGGCGCATTTGTAAATACAGAGGGAGGGCTCCAGCCGGAGCGAGTGAGGCCGCGTCTTGTACGGTGGCAGTGTCAGGCTTTCAAGGGGCGTTTCTCCTATTTGATTTCAGCACATCTTCCAGTCCTCGTGTTATATGTCTGCACTTCAGCCAGCCTGTGTGGGTGCGCAGGGGTGATGTTAAGATCTTTAACTGCCAATCAGGTGAGGGCACGGAGAGATCAGAATGGATGTCACCCAAAGCACTGGAACCGCGTCTGAGGACCTTCATGGCGGCAGCCGTAACCCTTTAGCTGCAAGATTAGGGGAGGTCAGGAGGGCGATCTCACGTGGCCAGGCCCGGGTCTTGTTAATCACTAGCCAGCGTAGCAAGATGGCAGCCGTTTTCTGACTGGTTGTTCCCCTTCAGCCCAGGCGGGTCAGCCACTTGCTCTTGCAGACGCACGAAGAGGCTAAGCCCTTGATAGACTTGCGCCCAGACCCTGGTGGGGGGCCGCCCCGAGCCCCCAGCTCTGGGCAGCGGGCCAGGCGAGACCACGGGCTGCCTGTCAGAGCTGCTCTTGCTTGTTTTCATTTGCAGATGGAAATTTGATTTAGGACCGGCCTTTGGTTTCTCCCAGACCCAGGAAGTAAACATTTCTCATTCTCAAAACCCACAAATTAATCATTTTTGCAAATCAGAGCTGAGCTCTGAGCCTCTGACCAGGACGCCTGAGCCTGCTGGCCTCGGGAGCCTGGATTTGCCAGTGTGCCTGCTAATGCATATGCGTTTGCTCTTCTTGTGGGAGCTCAGGCCTGCAGGCTTCAAGGGGTGAAGCTCCGCTCACTAATCATAATGCAATATCAGTGTTTTCTGCAAATCCCCTTATTATCTCTGCATCATTAGCAGTTTCTGAGCTTGTCTACAACTAATTTCACAGTGAATCTTATTTCTACCCGGTATTTTAAATAAGCTATCATGCCGGGCTGCACTGACAAGCCGCTGTGAAAGCAGCAGATCAACCTAAGCGGGTTTCGAACAGCCTCTGACAAGCGAGCTGCGGGTCCTCTCAGGGTGGCAGAGCGGGCAGGTTTCTGGAGCAGCCCTTGCCTCCAGCCTCAGCGTTTCATCGTTCCTCAGTGCTGGGAGGGGTGACCTGGGCGCCGTGTCCAGGACTCGTGGCCCTGCCTTGCCACTTTGGACAGGTGGCCCTTAGCACTTGCAGTGATGTAGGTGCCTCCGGTGCCAACGTCGCAATGTCTACTCAGCGTGGCCATGGGCCGCACAAGCTGACGTGCGCCAGGTGCTGCGGGGATGTCCCTGCTAGAACGCGCCTACTGTGTGCTCGCCACACAGGCTGGGTGGTTTTCATGCATTTATGAGCTACATACGTGTGACCGCTTGGGGCCCGGCCCCCTTTGGCTGCTCCCCACGGCACGTCAGTCCAGCCGTTTGCGGGGACCTAACAGGCAAAGCCCCCGAGGGCGCAGGCAGACTCACTCACCGGCAGCAGTGAGGACTCCCACTGCGGTGCCGAGGGCGCACGGAGGGCCTCCCGGGACCTCGGGCCCCACGCTCTGACCTGCTGCCCTCCCGCGGGACATGCCCGCAGACTCTTAGGGGAAGTGCCCGGGAGCCCAGTCTCGCACATGTTTCCCCTCTGAGGATGTGCTCTCCTGTATTTTGGGTGAAATGGGAAGTCTCCCCTCTTCCTGCCCCTCGCCCAGGCTGACCTACGAGAGCCCCTTCTCTAAGTCACGGACGGCGGCGAGCACGCGATCTCGGGGGTGGCGCGGGGAACTCCTTGCTCCTGTTTGCCGGCCGAGGGCGGAACACCTGGGGCGGCTGACACCCGCCTTAGCCCTGTGGCAAGCACACCCACTCGGGCCATTTTGTAGTCAAGGAGAGGGGGCTTGGGGAGCTGGTGTAACTTGTCCCTCGCCACCCAGACACTGTCCCCACTGTCCACTCCATGGCACCACTGCAGCTAGGGTGCTAGAGGTTGTCCAGTCTAGGCAGTTATGAGCAAACACCTGGGGGCTGGGCTCCACCTGGTGGGTGGCCACCCTGACTGTCGGCTGCTGTTCCCAGGGCTTCTGTGCCACCTCCCTGCCGCTCTGCCCCGGTCTCCTCAGTAAACGTACTGCTCCCTGCACATGGCCCAGGACGCGGAGCAGGACCGGGAGAGCAGGGCTGTGCCGGCACGGGCTTTCTGTGTTTGCGGGCCAGCAAGGAGGCCAGTGCAGTGAGGGCGGGCCCGCTGCCCAAGCGGTGGTCTTCAAGACCAGCCCAGCGCAGGCTCACGTGCTCACGAGCCCCCGGGGCGGGAGTGGAAGCAGATGCTGGCCCACGGGTCTGTCTTCCCAGGAGCCCCAGGGCGCTCGGGCTGCAGGGGCTTGGACCACCCTGTGAGAAGCAGGCTGGGGGCTGAGGTCTGGCTCGGGACAAGCCCGCCGCAGCCGCCAGCTGGTCGTGTATTCCGCCTGGCTGGAGGTTCATTCTCTGTGGACGCCGGGAGAGATAAGGAGAGGTTTATTTGTGTAGCTACTCGAACTTGGGGCTGTTTATAGTCGATGAATATCTGTCTTTAAGCAGCTGTGTGAATTATCCGAAATACATGAAAGCAATCCATTTGAGATCAAAATCCTTAATTCCAGACCTTTCCAGGTTGGTGCGTCTTAGAAGAGGGAGGTTTGGTAACATTGTTGAACATTAATTAGGGAACACTTGTGCAGGACTTGGAGGATGAAAAGCCTTCCGCCGTGAGAGCTGAGGCGCCGGCGCGGCTGTGAAATGGCGCAATCTGAGGCTGGGATGGAAATGAGGCTTTCACAGAAGCCAGTGCTCATCCTCATCAGGTGCGGTGATTGGAGATTGTGCTCGTCTGAATGTGCCCAGTCGCTCCCCCCGCTGCCAGCGCAGCCTCGAGTCCTCACTGAATAGAAAGCAGCGTGCTGATGAATGGGGAATTTACTAGAGGTAATTACGGGGGGGGGGGGAGGGCTCTTTTTCCCCTTGTCACAGAGGACCATCTTCCTCCTCCCTTGGTTTCTGGCAGCCTGTGATGTGCCCAGGGCTTGGTCAGAGAGTGCCCCCCAAGGAAAGTTCTTCCTGGGCCCACACGTGCCCCCCAGGGTGGGGGTGGGGGCTCTTGCCCATCTGGCCTGTGGCCGCCTGCACACCCACCCGCTCTTCCTTTCGGGGTGCCTCCCGGGCCTGGTCTGACGCAAGGACAACGTGGGTGGACTCCAGGCGGGGCCCCTGCGTCTCTGGCAGAGCCGCTCCGCACGCGGGGCCTCCAGTGCCACCTCCCCTGACGTCCACGCTGCCTGGGGGGCGACTCCCAGCCCGCGCGGGCACGTCAGCCTTTGATCTATCTTGTGGGTGTGCGTATGTGAAACGATTTATTAACAACATTTCAGTACCCTTAATCATGCACTTATTTAACGTGAATGAAAATTCAACACGCATCGTAGTTTATCGAAATGATTTCTGGGACACAGAGTAGTTCCTCCTCCTCCAGGTCTTGTGGCATGAGAAGCCTCAGTGCGGCCCGTGGGTGGGGGCTGCGGTCCTCACCCCCACGTGGGGTCAGAAAGCACGTGGCTGCAGGCAGGACGGCGAGGAAGCAGCTTCAGGCCACGTGGTGTGTGCCTGGAGCCCTGTGCCCACCCCAAGGCGCCTCTGCCTAAGGGGGTCCCGCTCTCACCCTGGGACTCCAGAGCCAGTGGTGCAGAGGCGTGATCTGACTTCCCAGACCAGTGGAGGAGGCGCCCGAGGCACCCCCAGAGGCTGGGGGTCAATGTTTCTTGGCTTATTGCTGAGCAACCCTGTTGAGTCACAGCAGGGCATTTTTGGTATGGAGTCCCCTACAGCCCTTAATTGTGGTGCAAGCTCTCAGAGGGTCCTTCAGTCCTGAGTCTGCTATCCCGTCTGCCTTGCCCAGAACCCAGGTAAACCCAGGGGCGGGTGAGGCCCCCTCGCCCATGGATGCTGTGGCAGAAGCTCCCTGGCTCCCCATCCCTCCCTGCACCCCGGATTAAGCCAATAATGTGCCAGGCAAAAAAGGGATTCTCGTGGAGCTCAGGGCAGCCTGCACGCACGTAAACAACATGAATAAAAATTAACTTAAAAATCTTTTCTCCCTCCTTAACAATGACATTATACCAATGGGCCCACTTAATTTCTTACATTTGTACCTTTTCAAAAGGGCCCGCTGTTTTACGATGTCAAATGTGACCTTTACAACAAAACGTACAAACTGCGTTGTACACAGAGGACTCTTCGAAGCTAGTAATTTTCATGATGCAAATTTCAGAGCAGAATGAGCCCATTAACCAAATTAGCAATTCATAAAAGCAAAAGTTCATGGTCAGGAAACAATTGCATCTTTTCATAAGGTATAATTTTAGCCCATTGTAGAGTTAAAGTGTGGTTCCCCCCCCCTTAAAAAAAAAGTAAATTGGGACTCTAATTAAATAGGTTAGAGCTATCCATGGAAGAGAATGTGGTGTAGGTGCAGGAGGGGGAATTAGTGATTCACGAGGGACCCTTGGTAAGGGCAGAGTGGTGTCCCCCTGACCCGGAACGGGTGGTTTTGGCCATTGCGGAATGAGGCCCACGTGGTGGCAGGGGGGAAGAAGGGAGAGACTGAAGCATGTTCCGGTTCCCCAGGCTAGATGCAGCTTGAGGTTGGATCCTGTTCAGTGGAGGCAGAGTTCCACCCTGCACACCATAACCACGCCTGCACCTCATAACCAGGGTTCACACCCTGGGCGATAAGTCAGAAATTCAGCCCAAGACAGTTAAAAAATATTTATTGCTTTATGGAGTTAACATTAGTTTGCAAACACTGTATATGATTAGAGGTACAGGTTCACCCCTTTCAGATGTGTGTGACCACACTGCTCCCCCACCAAAGCCCCTGTGATCCTCCAGCATGGTCTACTGGGCTTCCTTCCCGCTTTGTCCTCTACCATTACTCCTTCTCTGGTAGCCTCAACTTTGCTGTCAAATTTCTAGGGTTTGTCTTCATTTACTTTTGTCTTTTGTTTCTTTATAGTCCACATGCATGAATTTGTCTTCCTTCTGACTTCTTTCCCTCAGTGCCATCCCCTCCAGTTCCATCCATCTTGTCGCAGATGGCAAGAGGTCATCTTTTTCATAGCTGCATAGTATTCCGTTTGTATATGTGCCACAGCCTCTCTATCCACTCACCCCTGGTTGGACGCAGACTCTGACTCCCAGAGGTGTGCACGCTCATGCTTGCTGCGGCGCTAGTCACAACAGCCTCGACATGTTTTCAGGGCCTCAACCGACTTCACCCATCGTCAGGGCTGAATGACATGATGCTTCTGATCCTCAGTCTTTTCCTCCAAAAACCGAGCAAGTAAGTACGGTGAGTTCCACAGCCTCACTCTGATGGTGGACTGAAATCGTGTACGTGAAAAACCAATGGGTAACAGAATGATCCTCCACCGTGTGTTGTCCCCACTGTGTGTGTTACTCCCTCATCAGCTGATGGACAGTTGGCTGCTGTGACTAGTACTGCCACGGACATTGTGGGCAAGTTTTCATTTGAATACCTGTCAATCGTTTGGAGCATATTCCCAGGAAGAATGAGGTAGCGCTGCAAATCCTACCTGGACAAAGTGTGGAGCCACGATGCTGAGTGAGAGAAGCCAGATCAAAGGCCCCGCTCTGTGTGATGCTGTTTCTGTGAAACACCCAGAACAGGCGAGCCCAGAGACAGCAGAGTGGTGACGGGGGGCCGGGAGTTTGGGGAACTAGGGAGTGAGCACTGGATAGGAGGGGGCTCCTTTTCAGGTTGATGAAATTGTTCTGAATTAGAGGTGATGCTTGCACGACACTGAATAAATAGCAAACACCAGTGAGTTGATCCATCTAAAATGCTTAATTTTATGTTAGGTCAACTTGTGGCTTGTGATCTCCCCTCAATTCAAACAAAAAGCACGTGTGGACGGAAACACTGTCCGAAGTTACCGTTCCCTGTGTGTGACTTCCTGGGACAGCTTCCAGGTCTGTGTTCCGAAATCCCTGGCTCCTGGCACGGGGCCTGGCCACGTGTGGGCTCCCGGTGTAAGACCAGCCACACCAGCAGTTAGTGCGCGCTGAGTCCGCGGGACGCGCCGGACCCCGTCCAGACCTGTGTGGGGTGGAGGCACGGGGGGTGTTCTCCTTCTCCCTGGGGCTTTGTTCAGTCAGAGGAGGAGGGGGGGACCGGCTATGCCCAGAGGTCACGAGTAGGTGTCAGGGTGTGGGGCCAAGTTGCCAGGGGCGAGCTGCCAGGCGCCAGCAGGAAGGCAGCGCCGGGGGAGCAGGGATCGTGGGGGCTGGGGAGAGGCCGGGGGAGGGGCGGGTGCAGGTGTTCCTGTGTGGCTCTGCAGCCCTTAGTTCTTACGCGCGCATGGGATCAGAGAGCGTGAGTGTGTATGTCGTGCACGTGTGTGTTTGTTGTGTGTGTGTGCTTTCTGCACTATTGGGCGGATTCGGACCCCCAGGCAGCCCACTTATATTCGGGATTCTCGTAACTAAGAGCCGGGGGGGCAGGAGGCAAGGCCATTCGGCCAGGGCCATGGGGCTGGTGCGCCGCGCGGGGCCGTCACGTCATGCCTACTGCTCAGGCGCAGTTGGACCTGAGACACACCGGAGAGCCCTTCCTTGACTCTTAAATCTGCCTGCGGTCGGGCCACAGTCGCCACAGTCAGACATGGCCTCTGGTTGTGTGTTGTTCTGTGGCCTGCTCTGCAGGATTATTGCCAAGTCAGAGGAGGGAGGTAATCGAAAGCCTGGGGCACACAGTGGGCGCGCCCCCCTCACCCTGCCTCCTCCCCCGCCCCACCCTTTCTCCCCAGAGGAAGGCCTCTGAAGCATCCTGAGGGTATGCTCCATCTCACGTAGCAGGTCCCGGCTTCTCACTCAGCCTCAGGCGGGTGCAGGCTCCTGGCTTCTCTGAACCTTGGTTTCCACATCTAGGCAATGGGGATCACAACCCCACCCCCTGGGGTGCAGTTTAAAACCAAAGAGAAGGAAACCCCTGTCCTCAGGAAACAAGAGGGCACTATGTATGTTATGCCAGGAGAGGAGCAGGTGGGTGGAATTGGGGGGTCATCTAGACCAGGGGTTCTCAGCCCAGGGGCTTGTGCCCTAAGAGGGCACCTGGCAGCGTCTGGTAGCTGCAGATTGCCGAGACAGGCTACTGGCGTCCGGGGGTGGGGCCAGGGCTGCTGCTACAGCCCCTGCGGTGCACAGACCCCCCAGGAGCAAAGAGGTGTACCCCCCCCCCCCAACGTGGGCAGTCCCAGGGCTGAGAAATTCCCATCTGGAAGGAGGAAGACAGGCCTGGAGCTCTGGGCGGGAGGAACGCCGAGGCCGCACACGTAGGCTTTCTCTTGCCAGCCTCCCTTTCTGCACCGTGCGGAGGGCAGCGGGGGCTGGAAGGCGCGTACAAGTGCGGACCCAGCAGAGGGGAACAGCAGTGTCTGTCCTGCCCCACCCCCTGCCAAACCGCAGCTGTCAGCCCCTCCTCATACGGCTGAGAAAACAAAATCAGAGCTAAGCCACCCATCCTCTCCCTTCCTTCCTTCCCTCCTCACACATGCAGCCTCTGCCGTGAGTTTGTTTTTCTCCATTTCTGGTACCTAGAAAATGAGTGAAGTGCTGGGCGCGTTTCCAGTTCCCCCATGGACACCGGAGGAAGCGTCTCTCGGCCTCTTCACCCACGACGTGGTGTGGCCACCGTGTAGGGGAGAGCCGCCCGGCCTTTGCCGGCCAGCTGACGCCGTGGGTGCCCCTGGGCGCTCCAGCTCGTGCTGCCGGGCAGGGAGGTGAGCCCGCCAGGGAGGAGAACACCCTCAGGGCCGGTGTCCCCGCCTCCGGCCTCAGCCCTCGCCTGCAAGCACAGGCCCGCTGGATGGCTGCTTCTGCCTCTCCAGGCCTGGACCCAGCCCCAGCCCCAGCCCCAGCCCCGCACGACAGGAGCACCCGTCGTCCTCCCTGGGCAAACAGACTGTGCCGCCCGCGGCGGGTGGGCCTCTCTGGCCTCTGCCCACACTTCGCCCTCGGCAGAGGCAGCCGCGCCAGCCGGTGGCACTGGGAGAGGAGAGGGGCGCCCTGTGCATGGCGGCGCCCTGGCTGCGCCCGTGAGTGCCCAGTCTGCATTTTTGAGACAAAGATGGCAAAGAAAGCGCTGCTTCCTGCTATTAAACGGGCGTGTGATTAGTTATAGGAAAATCAATTCATTCTTTGGCTTTGGGGAAGGCTTTTAAGTGTGAAAGGGGATGCTAATCCCCTGGGAAATGATTTTTAAGCAAAACTGCCTTAGTTCTGCCAGCTGCTTAGATAAACAGCAGAGAGGAGGGGACGGCTTTTCTCTCCGTTAGCAGGGGTTCCAGAAGCTTTCCTTCCCTCTGCCCCCCTTCCCTGCTTCCCCCCCCCCCCCCCCAATTCTCCCTGACATTTACTGAGCTCTCACTCTGTGCCTGACAGCAGACAGGGCCTAGTCCTGGCCGGTGGGCTGTGGCAGGCTGGCGGGAGGGGCAGGAAGTCCGCGGGCCGGCTGCTTACCCTCTTCTGGCTTCATGATTGTGCCTCTTCTCCCTTTCTCTTCCCTCCCTTCCCCTTTTCCGTGGGAGAGCACCAGTGTCCGGGGCCTTCCCTGGGGCCACTGCTCGCTTCCCTGGGCTCACTGCAGGCAGATGCCGGGTCCGGCCCAGGCGCGGGGCGCCTCCAGAGCCGGCTCCCTTTAGCACCTGAGGGTGTCTGCCCCTCCCCCAGGACCATCAGGGCTGGTGCCCCTAGGGAGAGCCCCCTGTGCCCCTCCGGGGGACCCTGTCCACACCCCGGCCCGCCTCCCCCTCTGCTTTCCTCTCTGCCCAGACGCGGGGCTGCTGATAGGCACTCAGCTGGCTTCATTCGCGCGCCGGTGAGCGGGAGGCCCTGGAACAAGCTGTTAGTGACAGAGAGCAACGGCAGCTGCCGTGCCCTGGGGCCCACTGACTCGGCCCCGCCCTTCTCAGGGCGCCTGGAGGGGGGGCGAGTCGCGCCTCCTCTGGAAGCTGCTGCCTCCAGCCCTCCGTAGATGGGAAACTGAGACTCGGGTCAGCCAGCCCCCGCCGGAGCAGACCCGGAGCCGAGGCCATTTGCCGGCGCCACGGCCTGGCCAGAAGCTCTGGCTCCTGACCTCTAAGGCGCAGTGGGAAGCAGCAGCGGAGCGGCCTTCCGGGGGCCCGGGAGCTGGTATTTCTTGGCAGAACCCTCACTCAGCACAGCGGTGGCAGGTTCTGCTCTGCAAGGCCCCACGGTGCCGACCCTCAGCCACAGTCTGTGCATGTCCCGCCAGAAGCCTGCCCCCGGCATCCACACCTTACCCGGGGCCTGGGCGCGGGAGCCAGCTGTGCCGTGTCCGTCCAGGGGGTCTCCTGGGCAGGCTGGGGCCCGGATCCCTGCCCGGGCCCCTTCGGGGGCGCCTCGGTGCGCGAAGCTCAGAGGTGTCAGCACCAGGGATGCCCTTTCTCAAGCCGGGGTGACTGGGAACCTCCCCCAGGCCTTGCTGCCCCTCCGTGCAGAGGTGGATTGGGGGTTCGGAGCTGTGTGCTAGGTTTGGGCTGCTGGCTTCCTTGCCTCCTTCCACCCTAAGGGGTGCCTCCCGTACCCCTCCCTCCCAGAGCACCTCTCTGGTCTCATGGGTCACTGCCCTTCTCTCCGGGGGAGACAGTATTCACTTTCCAGAGTGCTTAGAGCTGCTCGTTGCCTCAGCAAGTCCCCCCGCAGCCCCCGGGTCTGACCATGGGTACCCCTTGGGAGGATGCAGAGCTCAGCTCAAGCTGGGGGGCGGGGGCTTCCCGGGCCCTGATGCATGGGGGCCAAGCCGTCTCTGCTTGTTCATCCTCCTCCTCCTCACTCTGACGTTCCGGCCAGCGGGTGGGCAGGTGGGGCCTGCAGTGCGGGGTCTCGGCCAATGAGCCTGCTGTCCAGAGCTCGCTCCTGCCTCGTGCTCAGGCCCCGCGGCGGGCAGACCCCGGGCCCGGGCCCCTCCTGGCGAGGGCGCCTTGTCCTGCCGCCCTCCGAGCTCCCGTCTGTAAACTGCACTCAGGACAAGGGCTTCCTGCCCCAGAGCTATTTAAAATATATATATTATTCTGCGATGTGTGCTTTCCGCTCTCAGGTGTAGCCCCTAGAATGCCCACACGTTTGCCCGTGCACCGTCACCGTAGTCCCCGTGCTCCTGCCTTCCGCCGGGTCCCTCTCCCTCCTCTGCCCCTGCAGACTGTCTCTGAATTACGGTTGTCTGTTTATTTTTGTTTTGTTTTGTTGTGTTTCTTATTGTTACTGTTTTTTCTCTCCTTTTTTGGTTCTTCTATATTCCTCCTATAAATGAAACCATCCGATATTTTTCTTTCTCCTTCTGGCTTGTTTCACTGAGCACGATCCCTTCTAGCTCCGTTCATGTCGCTGCAGATGGCCTGTGTTTATCTTTCGATTGCTGACCAGTATTCCATTGTACATGCACCACATCTTCTTGATCCAGTTGTCTGTTTTTGGGCATCTGGGTTGTTTCTATATCTTAGCTATTGTAAACAGTGCTGCAATAAACATATATCCTTTTGGATTAGTGCTTTTGTGTCCTTTGGGTAGATCCCTAGGAGTGGAATTGCCAGGTCATAAGGTAGCTCTATTTTTAGTAGTCTGAGGAACCTCCACACAGCTTTCCATAGTGGTTGGACCAGTTTGCATTTCCACCACAAGTGTAGGACAGTTCCTTTTTCTCCACATCCTCACCAACATTTGTTGTTGCTGGTTTTTTTAATGTGCGCCATTCTCACTGGTGTGAGGTGGGATCTCACTGTGGTTTTGATTTGCATTTCCCGGATTATGAGGGATGTTGAACATTTTTTCATATGCCTGTTTGCCCAGAGCTTTTTACTGAGAGAACACCTGCCCAGGTAGGAAGGTGAGGCTCCTTGAATTCAAGTGAATTGTCCAAGGCCACACATCTGGTCAGAGTCACAGCGGGCAGTGATTGATGATGGATTGCCTTGCACTATTTTTTAACATTTTCTTGTCATCAAAGAATGTTCTTAAGCCACCTGCTCTGGGGAAGGGATAAAATATGCGATGGGTTTAAAAGAAACAGCACTAGGGTAAACAGTGTGTGAAATGGGTGATAAATCGGTGGACCCAGGTATAATAGGGGGGATTTGCATTTAATTGCTGTCACGAGCTAGGCAGTAAAGCGGGTTAATAAACACTGGCTGTGTGGACAGAGCATTTAATTCAGTGACCTCCAGGACGTGACCTCCGGCCTTCTGCCAAGGATTGCCTGTCGAAGGAGACTCGGACTTCCAGCCCTCAGCCTCCTGGAGACGCCCCGCCGGCGCCCAGCCTCGGCTGAGGGGAGCTCGCAGTGCCCCCTGCGCGTCTCGAGCCGCGGTGGTCGCCTGGAGGGTCGTCCACGCAGGTGTCTAGGGCCGCTCCCAGGACCCCGACCCTGGTTCCTGCGTCGTGGCTCCGGGCCGCCGGGGCCTGCGTGCCTGCTCTCCCTGTCCCTTCGCGGCGGGCGGGGTGGCGAGCAGGGGCCTCGGCGCTGAACCCGGCGGGCCTGCCTGGCCGCCCCGCCGGTGCTCTGGGCGTTTGCGGCCAGAGCGGCCTTGCAGAGGGAGGCCCTTCAGTGGGCTGCTCTTCGGGTTTGGCGGCGAGCGGCTGGGCGCCTTCTCCGCCCGGCGTGTTGGCCACGTGCCAGCGCCCACTTGGCCCCTCCTCCCAGCACCCCGCGGGCGGCGAGGCGCCCACACCCGCCCAGGGCCACGCCCCGTCAGCGCGGGTCTCGCTGCTGCGCTCGAGCAACAGGTCTTGAGTCTCCTGAGACTCGGGGCTCACTCAGCACGCCGCGGAAGTGGGGGAGGCGCCCACCCGCAGAGTTGGGATGGAAACCCCGTACACCAGCAGACTGCGTTTCCTGGGGTGGCCGGGATGGTAGAGGGCGGCCTGGGGCGGCGGGCGCGGCGGGTGCGGCCGGGTTGCCTGGCTCCGTCCTTGTGGAAATCCCTGCTTGTGGCGAGCGCAGCGTCCGGGGCTGTTTCGGGGCCTTTCTGTCCAGACTCCATGATGGTTTTTACGCATTTCCTGGGGCGGGACTGACGTGAACAATTTCGTCCAGGGTGGGGCTGCCTGAGAGCTGAAGACCTCGAAGGCCGGGGGCGCCCTCCTGCCGCTTGGCTCTTGGGGCGCCAGCTGGCAGGAAGCCCATGGGGCTGGGTGGGGTTGGGCTCCATGGTGAGCGGGGCTCTAGCCCTCCCGGAATCTCCCGGCGAGTCCTGAGGACACCGCCGCACGCGGTCTTCGCACAGAAAGGGGCTCGCTGTGCCGCGTCCAGCCCTCTCCCACCTCACATGCGCAGCGGGATCCTCGAGAGCGTGGGGGGTGGGGTGGGGGTGGGATTTGACAGCTCCTAGGGACCTGACGACACCCCTGAGCCTTAGCCTTCTTTGGAGGTGCCATCAGTGCCCCCGCTTCTCCTGGGAACGGCTTTGCACCCTGGCGGTTGTCTGTTAAAGTGAGTGTGCTTGGGACTCTGGCCCTCTGGCCCTCTCTCTGCCCTGGGCCCCAGGGGAAGGACGGCCCTCTGTCCCGCCTCCTTTCTGCCCTGGCCTTCGCAGCTCTGGTCAGGCGCAGTCGCGTTGGTGAGAGTCTGCTCTGGAGGAACGGGCACTGATGTGCATTCCTATCAGCAAAAATTAGTAACAGGATGACTTGGGGTTCAGAGGAACTGGGTTCAAATCCTCACCTCACTACTTCTTAGAAGCATGTGCTTAGGCTACTCTGAAGTCCCCAGTAGCTTATTTTAGAGAAAGTGGACAGTAATTCCGGGGAAAAGGGTTGCTGCGAAAGCCGAGAGAAATGATGCGTGCTGTATGCCCGCGGGCAGCTGAAATGGTTTATTGGTATAAAATTATCATTGTTAGCGTGTCTTGCTTTGATTTCAGGGTGCTGGTGGGGAGAAGGCCGCGTTACTGTTTTTTAAACCACTTTATCAAGGTCAATCAATGATTAACGTAGAAAGAGCAGAATAACGATCACAACTTGATGGGTCCGGAGCTAAGTGTCTGCTTGGGAAACCTCCATTTATACCCTAAACCTGTCCGTTACCTCCAGAACCTTCTCCTACCCTCTCAACGGTTTCTTTTGCAATAAGACACTTGGCATCGGATCGACAGCTCCCACAGCTCCACCGAGGTCTCTGCCACCGAGGTCTCTTCAAGCGGACGTCTCTGGTAGGTGAGCTGTGTCTCCTACTTGGGGACCTATTTGCTAATTTCCCTCTGGGCACAGCCTGGCCAAGTGGCAGATGTCTAGTTTCGCCAGCTCAGGGGACGCTCCGGCCGGTCTTACCTTCCTCCTCCTCAGCAAGGGCGAGCCTGAGCTGGTAACATAGGATGCCACTGCGAGACGGACAGACCTCATCACGCTCCACTCGTGCGACACGTCGAGGTGGGTCCTCCTGCCACCGCCTGACAGAGGAGGACATCGAGGACATCGAGGCTGGAGTGACTCAGTCACTTGCCCCACCGGTCAGTTCGTGGTGGGGTGGGCCTGTGAACCCAGCAAGCAGGGTCGAGTGTGCTAGATCGGCGAGGACACTAAGCTTCATCTCAGACATTCCTGCTGAAGGAAGAGGGGGGCCGACACCCTCTGGTTCTCCCCCGTTTCACGCTCTCGCTGGCGGGCGGGCGGAGGAGCACAGCTGCTGTGTTGCTCCACGCCAGGTGTGTGCAGAAGCAACGCAAAGGTGACCCCGCATGGGAGGTGGCCGGGACAGAGGAGATCCAGCGGGTCTGGGCTGCTTTTTCCTCTTCCGAGTTCTCACACTTGGCCGGACAGACCCGCCTGCGTGTGTAGACGTTGGGCGGGGTCGGACGGGTGTTCTGGCGGGAGCTGAGGAGGATGCTCCTTGCGGCCCCAGCTCGGGACTGAATCACCGGAGGGCGGCCCGGCTGTGCTGAGCTCCAGCCGTCAACGTCTCCGTCCCCCGCAGCCCGCTTTGGCCGCCCTGTTGGGCACTCGCTTTACTGGCGAGACCTGGGGAGGTGCTTCTTGGCTTTGGACACATTCAGGGAGATTCCAGTTCAGCTCAGTTTGCAGCTCGGCCAGCCCGCCTCGGCCTCTCCTTCACCCCGTGGGCTTGACTTTGGGTAGTGCGTGGAGGGATTTCAGAGGCCTAGTCCCAGACAGGGAAAGCAAACCAGCATTTTAGCTGGGGGGCGGGTGGCGGGGGTCAGGGAGTACCCAGTGTTGAATGTCAGCAGCGGAAGGTTAATCTCCCGGTTCATCTGCCCATTCGTACGTCCACCCACCCTCCCAGCCACCGTCCAGCAGATATTTATTGAGCCTTGTCTTACAGTTGCTATGCTGAAGCATTGTCGCTACAGAGTGAACTTCAAGGACATGGCCCCTGACCTCAGGGAAGGAGGATCTATAGCTCTGGTCATTGGAAATCGCATCCTTTCTCTCTGTCTCAGGCATGAAACCCTCTTGTTACTTAACAGGCATCGAAAAATGTGCGCTGGTGAATGAGCGAGTGAACCACAGAGGCACCGTTGAGAGCGCAGAGTCAGAGCGGGGGCCAGCCCAGAGGGGCGGGGGGCAGGGCCAAGCACGAGGCCGAAACGTGTCCCCTGCCCCTGCCCCCGCCCACGGCCTTCAGAGTAGCCCGGCCGAGGGTTTCCCGCTTGGGCTCTGGGCGCGAGGAGTCTGCAGAAACGATGTCTGCATCCGCCTCCGCTCTGCCCGCAGCGCCAGCGCCTCCCTTCGCTGTCGTGTCGGCCGCAGCGGCCGGCCTGCGCCCCTGGACCTGGGCCGCCTTACACCACGCCCCGGCGCTGCCGAGGCCCCGGTGTTCTCCCGCCGCTCTCCCTGTCAGCGCGGCACACGGCCTTTGCTAGGTCTGCTGCTAGAGCGCGCCTGCGACGCCTTCGCGAAGAAACCGCCTCTGGCCGGCTCAGGCTTGTTTTCAAAGTATTTGGGTAAGTGTTGCGCAGTGTTGTGAATGCCCTTTGTGGTCTGATGGACTTTGAAGTGTCTGTGAAGGGTTCGTGGTGCTCGCTGGATGCAAGGGCCCGGGGCGCACTGCGCGGAAGCTAAGAACCGCCCGGAGTCCGGAGCACCGAGGGCAGGCGGCACCTTCCGGCGGTCGGGCTGGCGTCCAGGTCTCCCCAAGGCCCCGCGCGAAGGGCCAGCTCGGCACAAGACCTTGACTCGCCCTTGAGTCTTTTCCCCTCAGACTTTATTGGTCAGTCATTTACATAATCACACAATTTGTGGGTACCAGTTCACACCCCCACATGTGCACGCACCTCACTCAGCTTCCACCAAACTTTTTGTGCTGACGACCCTCCCCCTTCCCCCTCCCCACCCCCTTCCTAGTCACCCCCTTTCTCCGTCCTCTCTCCCTTCCCCTCCCTCCTTCCCCTTTGGTGACCAGTGTATTTTCCAGAGCCTGAGAACTGATTTTGCTGTGCTCTGCCTGTTTGTGTTCTCTGGTTATTTATATTCCACAAATGCGGGAAACCCTCCATTAACTGTCTCTCGCGCTCTGCCCAGCTTCATTTGGCTCATGGCCTCGAGGGCCACCCGGCTGCCCCCGCGGCACTGGCTTCTCTGTGGACAGCTGAGGAGTGTTCCCTGAGTGCGTCTCCCAGTCCCTCGTCCAGTCGCCTGTGGATGGACGGGGGTTGCTTCTGGATGTGGCAGCCGTGCTGGCGCCACTGTGAGCGCAGGAGGCGAATGTCCTTCTGTTCCCGTTTTCGTGTCCTGTGGGTAGAGGCTGGCGCTGGTGGTGCCGGTGTATGATATTTCCATTCTTAGGTTTTTTTAAGGAATCTTGGACTGTTCTCCTTAGCGGCTGCACCAAATTGCATTCTCACCGGCAGCGGTGCGAGTGTCTTCCCTGCGCACCCTCACCCAGGCCCGGCCCGCCTCACCCACGGGTCTCCTCATCGCCCCTGGTGGCTGCCCCAGTAAAGCACTGACTCTGGGGGAAGCTGGGGCCGATGGTGTCCCAGCCACAGCCCAGAGGGAGACGCTCGCCTGCAGCTGCTTGTGCCAGACTTTCGAATTGATCATGGTCGCCCGGGCGGACTGGAGGCCATGCGCTGTGCGCGGTGCTCTCTGGGCTTGTTGAATCACCGGGCCGCTCTTCCGGCTGGGCGTCTTCATCATCTCGCCAAGGCAGGCAGGGTTTGGGGCTGCGGTTTGCCCCGTTGAGGCAATTTCACTATTTCTTCTCCTGCAAGGTTATTGTAGTTCTGTATTTGCCGTAGAAGTGGAGTGCCGGGGACAACTAGTTTAGAGCAAAGCTGGTAAAGTGAATGGATCCACGAACCAGGCCGTGAGTGACTGGTGAAGGCTGCTGTACCTGCGGGGTGGCCGTTGGTGAGAGCAGCTCGCTCCGGGACGGGGAAGGGGTGGCCCGACAGATCGGGGTGCGGCCGGACACATGGGGGCGCGGCCCGCCGAGCAGGAGGGACTGCGGCTGGCTCGGGGCTGCTGGGCTGCTGTGTGGGCAGAGCGGGTTGCCAGCACGCCTGGGAGGCCTCTGCCCCGCTCGGGGTCTGGAAGTAGGCCGGGCGCTGGTGCCAGGCGAGCCCCAGTCCTGATCTGCGCCGCCGGGGCCAAGTCAGGACCTGCCTCTGTCAGTGGCCCCCGTTTTCCTCGTGACTAGAAGAGAAGAGACACTAAGAGGTCTCTGTCCCGTTGCCCCTCACCCTCTCTTCAGGACTCAAAGTTGAATCTGGTGTTCCAGCTTCCATTACTTTTCTGACTTACTGTAAACATACAAAGGGTTGGAAAGAATGACTGATATGATGCAGGCCACACCCTCCACCCCCAGAGCCAAGGACTGTGAACATTTTGCCTGTGTGCTTTGTCTGCCAGGATGGGAGTGCGAGAGTGTGTGTGTGCGCCCAGTGAGTTACAGACTTCTGCCCCAAAACCGCCATCTGCATCTAAGAACTTCCTCTTCCATCATCACCATTCACACACTGCTGAGGTAAGATTAGCAACAAGTCCTCCGTCTACCTGACGCGCAGTACGTCTTCAGATTTCCCGGTAGTTCCCCCAAACATTCTGTTAGACCCTGGAAGGCTGGGGTCCCGCCAGGGTTTACATCTTCCCTTGGACGATTGTGCCTTTGAGTTCCTTAGAGCTCGAGCAAGGTCCTCAATCTCTTTGGCCTAAGATCCCTTCACAGGCAGACAGCCGGGGGTGCGCTTGTTCCTGTGGGTGACGGCTGCCCATACTGACGTGTTGGAAGTTGACACCGTGGGCTCACTGAGGCTTGGGCAGGTGGGCATGTGTCTCTGTCCATGGCGACATCTCACGCACACCGAGCCAGTGCTGGTTGGACAGAGTCAGCGCCAGTTTCACCCCTTCTGAGCTGTGTGGTCTGTGCCTCAGTTTCTCTCCCTGTCACACACTGTGCTGTGGGACCAGAGGAGTCGCGCTCAGCCGGGTCCTCGGAGGAGGGCCTTTCGTTCCGTGCCACCTCGTTAGATGTTGGCAAGAAAAACCAAGCCTGGCTGACGCTGAGCAGAATGTTACTGGGGGGTCTGCTTTTGTTACTTGTTGTTTGCTGAAAGGCAGTTTCCAAGAGCCTGTGGAGGATGTAAAGTGACAACTGCTGTACGTTGTGTGGCCAAGATGGAGCTTTTCACATTAATGTCCTCTGTGCAGTTTTCACGGTGCAGGGGAGGGATGTGCTCATGGGACCTAGTGGGTAGAGGCCAGGGGTCTTTGGGGGGTTTGACCCACACCTTTTCCTTTCTCTTTTTTGTCTGGTTAGAGAATAGATTTCTTGTTACGTGAAATGTTCAGCGTGGCAGGAGTGGGGCGCCTGTGAGCTCCTGCAGGGGTCTCCATGCAGCCCGGGCGGCTCCTGATCCCACCAGGGCTCAGCTCGGGTTAAATGCCTCTCAGCTCCGCGCTCTGCCCTGAGTCTTCCATTCCAGCTCTTCATTGTCAACACATGGACAAAATGGGGACAGATGGACAGACTTTTGACCTGGGAGTTTAGCTGGTTATTTGAAGGACCATTCAGAGTCCCCTAGAGTAAAATCAGGGTGACTAAAGATGCCTGTGCCGCCTCTTACATTCAGTGCAGACCATGAAGGATTTTGTTGTAGATGCAAAGTAAATGCATTTATTTCACTTTATTGGTGTGCCCCGTTATTTGTGGTGGTTGGTACTTGCTTGTTGTTTTTTTTTTTTGGTTTTATTAACAGTTGCTTCTACCTTCCAGTGATTATTGCCTTTGATTTTATTTCATCCCCTTTTCCTGTCACCACTAGATTCTAGAGTTGAAAGCTTATTTTTTCTTATTTCTTAAGACACACATTTAAGGCTATTCATTTTCCTCTGAGAACTACTTTGGTCGTCTCACTTTGCTCTGTAAACCTCGTCATTCAGTTCTATGCGGTTTGTAATTTCCATTTTAATTTTCTCTTTAAAATTGTGACTTTAAATTATCAAGTAGTTTTAGGGGCCGACTTTGGGTTTATTGATTTTTTTAAAGGATTGATGGAAATGAATGTGGTTCATTAAATAGCCATTGAACAAAGCCTTGATATTTTCTCTGTGATTAGGTACATATTATCCTTTGTACTATTTAGATTGATCAAACATCCTCTAAGTGTTTTTCTTTTCCTGCTTCATCTATGGCTTTCTTTACATTTATCTACTCATTGGTATTTCTGTGGAGAAGCTCTATCAGGATTGATTTTTATTCTTGCTCAACTCTAACACCAAACCAGAAATTCCAGAATATCAAGAAGAAGAAGAAGAAAATCCTCATCTCCTCTCCAGGTTGGTCAAGGGGATATGTCTCTAATGAGGCTTCCCAGTGAAGTGGGACTGAACTGATGGGTGTGGCAGGACTGCCTGTGGCAAGGGCATCTCCACACAGACTGGAGGATCTGCCTCTGGACCACATTCCGGAGATGGCCGTGGTTGCTCTGGTTGGCTTCTTAATGAGGCATTTCTAGAAATACAGCACTGTCTCCAGCAGGGGGGAAAGTATTCCAACAGCCACATCAACCAACACACGCTTAATAAAGGACTTTTAAAAAGGGCTCATAAAAGTGTAAAATTAAGGTCATCTCTGAGGTCTTTGGCTGAGCTGAATAAAGCCTGAAGCAAAACTCATCTTTTTCCAAAGCTTAACGCAGACGCGAGAGATCTGTAGCACGAGCGGCGCGTGCACGGAGACCCGCCCGGCATCGTGAAGCCCCAGCGGAGGTCCCGCTTGCCTCTAGCGCTGCGGAGAAGCTCCGGTAGGGTGATCAGACACTGCTGCATCTCCAGCCCCCTTGGCAGCCCCCTCTCTGGCAGCAGAAACTGGCTGGACCGTTTCCCTCTTCAGATTAAACTGTAGCCTCCAAAGGTTTCGGGAAGTGACAGGTAGGTGGTCTGTGTGTAACTCTTCATTTACCCAGACCAGTAGCCTCTCCCTCCCACTCCACTGTCATAAAGATGTCACTGCTTCTCTGTGTCACTGTGTGTGACAAAGCTTTTGACAGGAGGCGCCTCCTCTCCTCCCTCCCTTTTCTGTTTTCTATGCCTGTTTCAACACATGAGGTCGTTCGCCGTTATCTTAGAAATGCGTGTCTGGTCTGAAGCCGGTGGGCCGGCGGCGGAGGACACCGGGCTGTTGACTCCTCCGGTGTCAGCTTCTCCCTGGCTTCTCTGTGCACCTGTTCGAGCTGGCCGCCCGTGCTGTGGGCGGGAGAAGCATCCCGTAGTCAGATGCCGGTGTTCATTGGGCTTCTCCAGAGAGAGAGACGCTGTAGGCCCGACAGACCTCCATGGAGATTTGCCCGAGTGTCTGTATATCTGTGTATCTCTGCATACACATTTACTCTGAAGAATTGGCTCATGCGATTATCGGGCTGGAGACGCCCTGAGACCCGCCCCTGGGAAGCCGGAGCGCAGGGGAGTCTGTGGTTTTGTTCTCACCTGAGTCCGAAGACCTGAGAACCGGGAGAGCTGGTGCTGTCGTGCTGCTCTGGGTCTGATCCGAAGGCCCTAAGGAATCATTTGGTGATTCCATGTTTAACTTCCAGTTCGGGTACCCCTAGTTTCTCCCCAAGAGTCACCCTTCCTCCTGCTGTCTCCTGTGACTTGACCTCAGGCAATCAGCTGGTTCCGCCCCCTTTGGAGAGGCTGGTTTAGGGGGCTGCCCGGCCCAGGTTCAGCCAGGGATCCTCAGCCATCCTTTAGGACCTATGCATTTGACCTTTATGACCTTCGTTCCAACTTGAAGGCAGCTGGGTGGAGAAAGGCATCCTCTCTCACGCAGCCTTTGCTCCCTGCAGGTCCTAGTGGCTGGGCCGAGACCCCTCCCCCAACTCCCCCCCCCCCGGAGGGAGGGCCAAATGCTTTTCTCAGTCCATTGAGTTAAATGCTGATCTCGGCCAGAAGCACCTGCAGACCTGCTCAGCGTCACATCCCCCCACCCTCTGGGTGCCACGTGGACACCCAAAATGAACCATCACTGCTACGTACATTCAAAATCACCAAATTTAAATTAGAACAGTTCTTCCTGGGAACTTGTCATCAGTGTTATCTGAGCACCTATTTATGGCAGTTGGACAACAGCAATGAGGTCGCAACCCCAAATTAGTCAGATGAAGAAGTTACCCCCAGAGCTGACCATCCTGCGGGCAGGCTTGTCTGGGGTGCACCAAGAACCGCCTCCCACCACTGCTCCCGGCGGGCTCCCTCTCCTCTCAGTGGGGTGACGTCCCAGGAGTTCCAGGCTTGAGTTTTAACCCCTGTGCCCACCCCGCGGCAGGTGGGGGCTGAGCTTGTGCCGAAGTCCCAACACGGACGATCCCCGACTGAACCTGGGCCGGGTAGCGCCCCCAAAGCAGCCTCGCCAAAGAGGGTGGAACCAGCTGATTGCCTGAGGTGCGCTCACAGGAGACAGCAGGAGGAAGACTGATTACCGCTTAACGGTAAAAAACTAGGGGTACCCAAAGTAGAAGTTAAACGAGGAATCACCAAATGACACAGCGGTTCGGTTCCCGAGTGCGTGTCGGCACGTGGGTCACCGCGTTCTCAGCAGCGGGCGGAAGCCACCCGCTGCCACAACGGTGAGTGGCTGAACAAGTGCGGCCTGTCGCCAGGTAGCATGGTTAGGCCAGAGAGGGCACGCGGCCTGGGCCACGGGTGCATGGCCGACTGCATTCCCGGATGAAAGAAGCGTCGTCTGACTCCTCTGACGTCAGCTGTCCGGGCCAGGCAGATCTGCAGGGACGCAAAGCAGGTGTTTGGTGGCTGGGACTGAGGAGTGACTGCTGCATGGAGCAGGCTTCCTGGGGGCCATGGAGTGTTCTGGAAGTAGGTAGCGGCGAGTCTGCATGACCTTGGGGACGGCTGTGTCACGACGGTCAGCGTGCCGTGATGTGTGTTTGTCTGCAGCCGTGTCTGTTGGGAACTCATCCGGTCAAAGCCAGTTAAATGAATGTCTGAGGGGTGGGACCTGGAGACACGGAGGCACCCCCTGCCCAAGCCTCCGTCCTAGCTCCTTCTTCAGGTTTCTGCATGTTGATAGTGTGGGGTCCTGATCCCTCTCCCATATGAATCCGAGACTCACGCAGGCCCCTTCTTTGTTACCCAAATGCAGTTCGTGACCCCGGGGTTCATTCTTCTTAGTCCAACCCTACTGTCTGTCGAGTTTCTACCCGGGACTTGCAACTTTTCTTAGACTTGCCAACTAAACCAGGGTGTGTGCTAACGGTAACCCAGCGCTGGGTTTAATGAGCACTTTCTACGCGCCAGAGTCACTGCAAAACACCTATTTAGCCTCATTGGATTCTCCCAGCTCTCGGGGACAAGCACATTGTAGTCTCCGCTTTACAGGTGGGAAAGCAAGGCTCTTTGCATCCCTGCATCTCTGATGCAGAAATCCCTGTTCCAAAGTGCCCAGCATAGTTCACGGGGACCTCAGCAAACAGGGGTGCTCTTCACCCCACTGAAATCAGGGCAGCACCCATCAGAAAGCACAAATTAGACCATCTTGCTCTCCTTGGTGGCCTCCCTATTTATAGCGTGCCCGGTGGAGGCTATTTGGAACTTCAGCTAGAAGGTTTTCTTTGAAAGTTTCAATCTGCAACTTAAAAGCCAAGCCAGAGAAGACAGGAGCTGGGAGTGCACTTCACCAGAAGCGGCTCTGAAATCTGTGAGCAAGGACACAGGAGGAGAAAGATTATCATCTTATTAGTGTAGGAGGATAAAGCTGATCAGGCAGGGATGCTCCATTATTTATAGGAACACAGCTCTTCTCTGTGCACTTCACTGAGGCATTTGATATATTTGTGCTGGAGATTAACACTGATGTTATTTTCTTTAATGTCTGTTTTTAGTGTATGCGGTGCGTGTTGGCATTCAGGAAACTCAGCCAGAGGAGAAAAACAATAGTATTAATTAGGAATGTCAGTCATGGGTGTTATGAAATTCAAAACTGCCAAGTTTCTGGAGCATTTAGTGGTAATTATAATAGACTGTGGAGACAAGCTGTTCTTCGTTTCCTATACAGAAATGCACAGTTTGACAGGCAAGTGATCAAAGTACTAATACGAGCCCCACCAAAGGGGTGCCTCCTGCACCCTGTTATTTTTAGGACTTGGTGCTTTTGCTAATTCAGAGCTGCCCAGAGGGAGCAGACCGTCCAGCAACTAGACGGTCCCTGTCTTCCTATATTTTAAAATCAGTGTTTAATTCCCCCCCCAAACCTCCCCACAAGCCGAAGTGTATTTGGGGGGGAGGAGGAGGGGCTGGTGATGCCACCCATGAGCCTCGCAGGGTAATCAGAGTTAAATCAGGGCTGTGCCCTTTTTCTAGGTAAAGTCACCCACGATCAGTTTTCTCCCAAAGGGATGAGTAGGAAAAAGCCATCGTGTGTTCTTTGGCGACCCCAGTTAGCTGGGAAGAGATTTGTGTTTTTGAGAGTGAATCAGACCTGGATTTTCTGTTTTCTGGCTAGAGGTTTATGTTCTGATTTGTTTTGGAGAATTCACATCAACCTAGGGCCTGGGGATGTACCAGAAAGGATGTAAGGATTCCCCTGTCGGTGCCCTGTGAGCCTCGGAAGGGTGTCCTAGTCTGACCGGGCAGGCCCCGGGCCCCTGGTCAGGAGACTTGCTTGCAGCGATTAAGAAACTCGCTCATGGTTATTCAGAAAATGAGTGTGAGAAAGGCTCCTGACGTCGCACCTGGTGCTGTCTGCGCTTGGCTCTGTGACATCCCACCCATCCCAGCACCTTCTACCGCAGGCACTTTGCACGTGCTATGTCTGTTACGCTGAGCCGTGAAGTTGGGTTTGGGCACACTAATTTCTTAAGAAAGACTTTTAGACCCAACTTGAAGGAAGAGATAATTATGCCAGGTTCCCTATCAGACTTACATTCCACCTAAAAGCAATCCAATAGGACTCAAAGAGAAAATCGTAGTTTCCCAGGAAGGAAGTCAGCCGTGGGAGGCTCAGAATTATCTGTTGGATTTTTTTTTCTCACCTCCACCTCTGTTAGTTGGAGATAATTGCACGAGGAGGAGACAGCTCTAGCTGGTGGTTTGCCTATGGTCTGCGGGACTCACAAGAGCCCAGCTCCAGCCCGCGGCATCACACGGGCCTGGCTGGCCGTGAGAAATGGAGGAGGCCGACGTGTCGCGCACTCAGGTCACCCCGCCCCACGCGTGTGTCTCTGGGCCTGTGTTCAGTAACTAGCAGCAGGCCCGCCCTTCTTCATCCTCAGCTTGTCAGAAGTCACCGGGGAGCTCGGTTCCGGGCCAGTAATTGCTGGGAGCAGGGCTGGCTGCGGGCGAGCCTCGACGCCAGGGCTGGGCTTGGTGGAAACGCCCCGCCCCTCCTGGCGGCCTGGGAGAATGCGGAGCAGCATCTCCGCATCCCTTGGAGAAGCAGGGCACGTTTTCCTGCTGACACACACAAGCCTTATAATTTAGCATTAGAAAAGAAAAATGGTTCAGAACAAGAAAATATATTTAGAGCTCATTATTCAAGCAGGAGTCACACAGAAGGGGCAAGGACGGGGTCAGTCAGTGAGAAACGGCTCACAGCACAGGGCCGGGGGAAGCAGTGCTGGAGCCAGCAGCCGGGCAGGGAGCTGCGCGAGGCCAACAGGCCCCTCCCAAGGTCAGCGATCCCCCAGGAAGGGCTGTGAGGCTGTCTCCCCCCAAGCGAGCCCTTCCTGAAGACTCGCTCCACAGCAGGTCCCTAGAAGTCTCCCCCCCCGCCCCCGCCATGGCTCCCAGAAACGGTCAGTTACCGTGGGTTTCTGCGCTGCCCCCCTAGGAGGCCTCGCGTGGCAGCCAGCTACGGGTGTCCCTATCACCGAGGCCAGAATGGCTTGTGGAGCCAAGTGGGAGGCCCCGGTGCTGATTGGGTGAAGTTCGTGTTCAAATCTGGGTAGGAGTCCAGATCTGCGATTTCCCCCTTCTTTTGGATTTGCATTTACCTACTTCCTTTCTGGCCAGTGCGCTGCTGACCTCCCAGCGCCTGTCCGTGCCCTAGCACTCGCCGCCTTATTCGTGCACACATGCTTGCCAAGCGTGCCGAGTGTTCTGGCCGGCTCCAGGGCTTGCTGCCCTCCTGCTGCCGCCCTTCGCTCCTCGGCTTTGCCCCTCTGGCCTTCTGCCCGCCTTGTCTGGTTATCTGCTTGGCCTGCGACTTCCTCGGGGGGAGGAGGAATCCCTTGGGTCTCAACACCCAGGGGAAGAGGAAAAAGAACTAGTCTTTTAAAGACCTACTGTGCGCCAGGGAGTGTGCTAGTTGCTTTATAAACATTACTCGTCGTCATGTCAGCTGTGATTCTGGCTTATCCATTGTGTGTCTAGAGCTGGTCAGGGGTGGTTGTGCTGTGGAAGACGGGACCATCTATCCCCTGTTATCACAGCGCTGGCAGCCTAGAAGGAGGCCGTGGAGTTAAACAGGAATTACAGGTGTAATGGGGTAACATGAGTGGTGTAGGGCATCGTGAAACTCTTCGAAAGAAACTGGATTTAACCTGATTTAGAGGCCAGGAAGGTGTTTCTGAGAACCTGATATTTACGCTAAGACTCAGAGGATGAATAGGATTTTTTCTCTCATGTAATCTCCATTTTTCCTTTAACCTGGAGATCATTCTTAAGTCTGTTTTGCAAGGGGGGAACTAAGCTTAGAGACAGGTGGCTGGGACCGCAGCCAGGCCCAGGTTCACGCGATGGCTGCACGGCCCTGCCCGGGCTGCCTTGACTCCCCACACGCCCTCCCCGCCTCCCGCCAGCGTCTGCTGCTTCCTGGGCTTTTCCGTCACATGGCCAGAATGCCTTGGCGAAGGGGCGTAGGGAAGCGAAGGCAGAGGAGGACATCCGGACAGTCTCGGGTTCTGTTTGCTTAGAGCTGGAAGCGCTTTATAGTATGCCCAGGACATCAGGCAGTGGGAAAACATCAGATCCTTTCTGGACATTCTGGCAGCTCTGTAACCTGCAGGAAGCCCTTTCCCCACCTGCCTTGCAGATTCACAGATGCACTGTGTGTAGACCCTGGCATTGCAAATAGCCTACCTTTGGGTCCCAACGAAGGAGAAGGAAAGAGAATGCTCTCCTGCTGTGAGAGGCTTCAGGACGGACCCACTTCTGGATTTTGGGTTAAACATGTTTGTACTGGAAAGAAAGAAACATCTCTTTGGGTTTTCAACCAGGCGGTCACAGATGTGGACAATAGAGAACTCAGCTCACGTGCCCAACGGGAAGAAGACAATCGCTCCCCAAACACAGCTGCCTCCTTCTCAGATGGACCCAACTTTGCCAGATAATGGAAACACACAAAACAAGACAGGAAAACGAGCTGTTTATGTTTAAACATGGCAGTCGAGTCTCAACACGGAGCCTTACTGGGAGGCACCCGTGTGTCACACCACAGCCCGTGTGGCTGCTGGGCCCAGCCTCTGGATTTCCAGCGCCGCACGGGAGCCCATCTGTCAGCGAGAGACAGATGATCAATGACATCTGTTCCAGACACGCCTCTCCTTGCGGATGACGCGTGTGGAATGCTGTGCTCCTCTCCGCTTCTCTAGCACTTCCTGGAAGTGGAGACATTACTTAAAAGTAAAGAAGGGAACACAGAGCTTCTGTTGGATGTGGTTTTAGGGGATAAACTTGTTTCTGGGAACATCACAGAGCATGAAGTCTTCTGTGGGCTGCGCTTCGTCCATTAAGCAAGTCATGATGGGGAGCATTCAGAGGAGGGTCACTACTGCTTTCTCCCTGCCCACTCATCTGCCCACCCACCCACCCGTACATCCACACTTAGGTATGCACAGCCGTCCATCCATCTCTCTGTCCATCCATCCAGCCTGCAACCGCTCACCTGTCCATACATGTATCCATCTGTTCATCCAGCCAGCTGTCTGCGCTGCACTTGTTCATTTGTCCATCCATCCACCATCGTTTGTTTTTCTGTTCATCCACCATCTCTTGTTTAAGTTGCATTTATGAAACAATTTCTGTGTACTTACCGCTCTGCGTTTGTGTGTGTGTGTGTGTGTGTGTGTGTGTGTGTGTGTGTGTATGTATGGCACGTCTAATTGAGGGAGTTGATTAGAGTTATGAGGACTCTTGGACCAGGCTGTCTGAGTCTGAATCCCAAAACCCCCTTTCACTAGTTGCTGGTTCTCAAACAAGCCTCTCATCCTCTCCAAGATTCAGTTTCCTGATGTGTAAAACTGGATATAGTCATATGACCAAGTTACAGGTGATGGTGGTGCATGAAAGTGCCTAGGAAACAAGATAAGATCGTTTCCTACAATTTATAGGTAAGTTTGTGTGTGAAAGAGCCTAGAAAAATGCCTTCCCACGCAGTGAGAAGCAATGTTTGTTGCTGTTATTTTTCAATCTGTACGTTGATGACCAAAACCGAGGTGACAGGATTGTATCTCAATCCAAAAGTAGGTATAAAAAAAATCTCAGCGTTTCTTTTCTTTCCCCCGATGTAGCTTTTTCCCACTTCTAGTTTCCATCCTGCCAGCCTGGTGGGAAATGCCTGCTCAGTCATTCTTGAAGCAAGGCCAAATGCCAGTAGGGAGAAGAGCCAGAAGTTGAAACCAGGTCTCTCATTTTGCCCACTTCTCTTGGATAAATGACAGCCAGCTATTCCTGCTTCCTGTCCTTCTGAAAGGACAGACATGCCAGTTCCCTATAGGCTGTTGAGAGGCCATCACCCGAGAGAAGGTAGTCGCATACAGAACATTCTCACATAAAACGTCAAGGTTCCAGTGTGAAAATCATCTGCGTCTTCATGTTTCAGTAAAACTGAGTTTTCCTTTTTGAGCAGTAAGGGCATATAAGAGGCAACCAAAGAATCCTTGGGAGAACAGACTTTCCAAGCATCCATGTTCACCATGGAAATCTCAGCACACTTGCGAGCAGCAAGAAGGTGTAATGTGAATAATGGGCCAATGGTGGTGCTAAGCTCTTGCCTCCTTTGCCTGTGTGTCCTCCCCCACCCCTGCATTATTTTTATTTGAAGTCAGGGTTGAGAAAAATTCGTTGAACGTGTGCATATATATTGAGCATCTACTGTGCACAGCTGCTGTGAATAAGGTGAAGGAGCCCACAGACATAGCATGGAATGAACATGCGATGCAGAGACGGCTTGTAACAGGGTCTCCCCGTCAGACTGGAGCAAGGGGTCCTCTGAGTTCAGAGGTTAGGTCATAATTAACTAAGGGGAGAGAGTTCTAGACAGAGGAGGTTGCATGTGCCAAGACTAGTGTGGAGGGAAACATTGTCTTCTGGAAGAATTTATAAAGGGCCTGTGAAGGTGCCTTGTGGACAGGGTGAGGAAGAGGTGAGCAGTGCAGCACGGGAGGTGAGTCGTTAGACCAAGGTCTTCAGGGAACAAGGTCATTCCAGGAACCGTGTGCTGAAGTGAGTGACGGGCACAGGCTTGGTGGAGCTGCAGGTGTGTATACTTTGGCTCTTAGCACATGAACTCCTGTGTCTAGGGAATTGTTCCTGTGTGGTGGTGATGGGAGGCAGGGAGCTAAAAGACTTAGGTCCTCATTCATCCTTGCCCCTGGCAGCTTGGTGTGGGCATCTTGTTAGTGTCCACACCAGTGCTTCCTCCCGGAACCTTATAGCTGGACAGAGAGCTGAGAAGTTGTTCTGTGGCAGCACCAGCCAGTCACTGTCCTCCGGAGAGAGAAGTGTGGCTCAGTCTAACTGTTCTGTTATGTCAGCCTGGCTCCTGTGCCTGGTCTTAATCTTCAACCTCCATGACAGTTTGGTGAACAGTCCAACATCCTTAAGAACTCCTTTTCTGATTGAACAAATTCCTGCTAGTTTTCATCATTTTCCATCAAGAACCCTGATCAATAAAGGCACTAAACGGGTCTAAGTGTGTGCTGGGGGTGGGAGTGGGGTCAGGCATGATGGAGTCAGGATTATCTTTTCAACCTCTTGAATCAAACAGTGCTCAGTAAATAAATGCAATTTGGTAGTTCTGTCCATGGTGCTGAAGAGTCACCTGGTTAATCATTGCTTCTGGTTGTTTGAATTCTCCCCCAGGAACCCATTAGCCACCTTAGATAAGGTGCAAACCTCAAATAAGGCTTTTGCTTCTCCTCCAGTGCTTCCTGCTTCCCATTTTCTTCAGACAAATGCAACATGGAGTTTGGTTACATTTGCGTTCTCAGACAGAGATGCTGGCAGAACATGCAGGGAGGTGGTCGTTAACACTTTGTGTGCTGGTGCCCTTTAAATTTACCAGTCCTTGGGGCTGGCCATTTTCTGTGCCACCACATGAATAGTATAAGCATTCAATAAAACACACACAACTCCTGAACTACTGGATATTAAAAAAACTGTAATGTCTCTCATAAAACACCTTACACTTGCACCAAAACAATGTGTAAAGCTTCTAGACTGAGCGCGATCAAAGAAATAGCTCCTGATAGTTACAAATAAATTCACTGTGGCATGAAAAACCGGAGACTAGATGAACACATATTAATATGTGAGCGGCCACCTGATACTGGTGACAAAAACACGGACTAATACGTGAGCGGACCACAGAGTGTTAAATCCACTTTGGGACAGACCCTTGTTCTAGCACTATTATATCTGCTTCCCAGAACTCTCTCTTCCCACCCTTATTTGCAAACCCAGCTCACGAGTAAGGGTGGACAGATTCCTAGGAAAGAGCGATGGCTTAATTAATGGTAATGCGAAGGATGTAGGTGCCTTGGTGATTGGGGCTCTGTGAATGCAGAATTGGATGGAAGGCTGAGATGCAAAATGGGATAATTGAACTGTTAGCTGAACTGGAATTTAGCAGTTAATCACTTTTATGAAACCTGCATCTCAATTCATTACTCCATTTATGCCTTGTTGCAATACAGAGCTGTTCAGCTAATTGGTAAACAGGAGCCAGACAGAGGACCCCAGAAAGGGCAAGGCTATCAAAGGCCATGTGGTATATTCTGTCTCTCCTCTATCCATTCCAGGAGTTTCCTGATAACCTGTACCTCATGCTCTTTCTCAGTAGGCACTAAACAGCACGGTTGAGTCGTGCTTGTCCATCCCAACTAGACCTGCTGACCATTAATTCTGTTTCATGAATCCCCTGCTAATTAATACCTGGTAATGAACTTCAGACTGTGGTCATTAAGATAGTGGGTTCTAGCTGCAGAGCTTACCAAACTGGAGATGGGACTCCACCAGGTTGGACAAACAGATGCCCCCTCCCCGCCCCCTCCCCCCGAGCCTCTACTCATTGTCTCTACCTCAGCGGTTCTGTAGGGAGGATTTTATGGAGTATGTTTCACAGTGAGAGCAAGTGATTTAGCATGCTTTCTGGTTTTCAATATGTGTTCAGTCAGTGCTAGATCTCACTGTTATCATTCACCTGGAAATCATATTTTAGGTTTTAAGACAAGGAGAAATAAGGCAATATCTCTTCTAACAAAGACTTCGGAAAGAATAGGGACTTCAAGAGACTGGCTAGCATCCAGGGCCAGGGCCAGGGGCATTGGCTTTGGATGGGAGGGTGGCTGCAGGACCACCTCCAGAAACCCGGCATTGTTTGAAGAGGGGGAGCTTAATGGAAATAGGGCCTCACTTGCTGGGGACCTGTTTGTCTTGTTTGATGGAGGAATAAAAGCAGCCTCATGGAAAAGCACCTTCCCCGTGCAGCAAAGCCCGCTGCAGTCACATGCTCGTGGGTCTCCTTCTCCTGCTCAGCTTGGACACATCCTCTCTTCGGGCTCAGCCACAGGACCGTGGGGGCCGAGGCAGGCAGAGTTCTGAGCAGAGGAACGAGGTGCACTTGGAATGGTCCTTCGGTAATGAGTCAGACCTTCTGATTCAGCAAGCTCAGTCTGGTTCCCTGTGAATACACTTCCATTCCATTGCCTATGAGCCTCTAGACCTTAGCAGAGAGACTGTGTTGGAGACATGGATTTGGTGGTCACGAGTAGAGGGAGTTGTTAGATTCATAGGTGTGAAAGAGAGAAAAAAATGTTGAAAGAGAAGAAAAAAGTCTGAGAACCTACTTTTGGAGACTGCCAGCCTTTAGGGGCCACCGGAAAGCATTGGGTTCTTGGGAAAAACAAGTCTAGATTTGGAGAGAAGACGCTAATGTTTAGGTGCTTTGCTTTGCTTTTCCTTCCCACGTACAACAAGTAGCTGCTGAGAACCCACTACATTCATGCGAAGTTCTAAACGCTAGAAACAGTAAAGAATAGACAAGGTCATGCATTTTAGGGCTTGCACTGGCTGGGGAGTGAGACCCTAACATTCACAACTACAAACAAGATAAGCTTGAGATGTTATAAATGGCTGCCATGAAGGAAATAAGTCATGAGAAGTTTCTGGAGAGGAGTTCTTGGTTAAATTTTACCTTTCTGACAAGGTAAAATTTTACCGTTCTGGTCTGAGACCAAGAGGATTGAAAAGCTCCAGCCATACAAAGAGGAAGGGATGTTCTAGGCCATGCATGTGCAAAGGCACTGGGGTGGAAACATGTCTGCGGAATGTATAGCAGGGTGGACCGGGCTGCAGGAGAGTTGAGTCTGAGTGGTCGGAGGTCAGTCTGGTGGGCAGTAGCAGCTTGAAGGCTATGGCATGGACTCTGTTTTCCTGTGTACATTGGGATGCGTGCACATAGCTCCCCCTTGTTGAAATGCGTGAGCCTGTACCTCCTGGGTCTGGAGGGCGGTGATACATAACTCATGTAGGACACACGCATAGTTTGGTTTCAGATTACTGTTTCATGTCAGGCACTGGGGTATACGACACTGGAAGCTATTAATGTAAATTAATGATCGCTCCTGCTGGCTTTGTTACCGTTTACTCCGATGAGGGATTAATAAATGCACCATGCCTTGCAAACTTACATCCGTTAAAATCTTTACCACCGCGGGGGTACTGTTGACCCCCTTTGGGAGTCTTAGAAAAAACATATCCCAAGCAGGTGCAACTAGTATTTGATGCAAACTGGTCAGACGAGGTCACGGATGGGAAAGCACACCGAGGGCGAGCGTCTCACTGTCGCCGAGCGGCCGTGCCAGAGACCAGAACCAGGCGTCTGACGCCCACGGGAGGGGTCCGCTGACTCAGTCTTGCGCTGGAAGAGCCACCGCCCTTGGCTAATCCCTGACCCGTGCCAGGAACTTCATGGGTGTGATGGCCGAGGATTCTGACGACCCTAGGGGGCAAACACCATCCCCATTTCACTGACTGCACAGCTGAGTTTCTCAGTCGGTTAGTAATTGGCCGGCAGCCTCACATCTGGGGGCGGAAGGGCGAGTTTTTACCCCAGGCCATCTGACTCGACGCACAGCACAGGACCAGAGGCATCTCCGTTCCTGGCAGCCACACACTGCCAGGGAGTTGAAGGGAGAGTTTAAGAGGCCCTTGAGCTCTCATCAGAACTGACAGCCACGTACATGAGATCCATCGCTGCTTTCTTTAACCGTGGGGACTTCACGGTTCTGCTGCACCTCCGGGGAGGAGACCCCAACACACACGGGTGCTGTGACTGTAGACAGGTTACTTGACCTCTTTGGACTCCCCCCGTTCATTCATAAAATGGGCAGAATGAGAGGGCACACCTCTTAGGGTCGTGTGCAGATCTGCTGAGATGCAGCATGGAAGTCACTTCGCACCGTGCCTGGGGTATGATCAGCTCTCACTGACAGCCACTGACCATCTTTCTCTTCCCAGTGAGTCTCGACCCCTGTAGTAAGGAGAAGGAAAAGTCCGAAGTGGCATCAGCTATGTTAACAGCCACCGTTTTGTTGGAGGAAGAAGCAAGATGGCTTGCCAGTCTTGGAGAACGAAGTCTGAAGTCCCAGATTCCCTGAACCGTAGTTTCTCAAAGTTGAATCATGAGGTGGTTTTAAGAAATATGAGAGGGCCCCTCCCTAGAAATTCCAGCTCAGTTCTTCTGGCATTGACATTTTTTTTAAAGCATCCTGGGTGGAGAAACTTGGCTTTCGATTAACCAGGGGTGGCAAAGGTCGTGGGGTGATCCCTCCACCTCATCAGACTTGACCTCGTTGGGACAGAGGGGTGACGCCACACTGGTCTGCACCACCCCTAGAGCAACAGTTCTCTCTTCCCTAACCTCTGACAGGTGTGTGTGTCTATGTGAGTGTGTCTTCCAGCACTGCCTCACACAAACCTGTTTATTTCTCTCCTCTCTCAAGTCGTCCAAAGAGCACCCGGGCTTATAGGGCTTATAAAAATGACCCCAGTGCGTGGTGAACTGACTGCTGCTGGGTGCCTTTTAAATGGGACATAAAGCTGGGAACGCTGCGGTCTTTGTAGTCAGCTCCTGCCTCAGCAGGGGGCATGGAGGCCAGAGTGAAGGGCAGCCCAAGGAACACTTGCTGGTGCACTGGGGACCCCGTCCTGAGTCGTTATACTTACTTATCTTTTAGGATCGCTCAGGAGTATTGGCTCCCTGGGTTGTGACTCAGAGGAATCTCAGAAAGTGTTTTTATGTGATGCTGCACTTGACGTTCCAGCATCAGGGAGTCCAGCCCACCAGGCAGTCCCAGTTTTTGTGATTTCCCAGATATGGGGAGCTGAGTCATTCGTGCGTGGGGTGGGCAGCCAGGTACATGGTTGGTGTTATTAGGACCCAGTGTAAAGTGTGCGGTAGAAGCAGGTATGATCCTCTCTGCAGGTGAGGTGCATTGGTCTCAGAAGCAGGCAGAGAGGAGAAGAGAGAGAGAGAGAGAGAGAGAGAGAGAGAGAGAGAGAGAGGTGTGTGTGTGCGTGTGTGTGTGTGTGTGTGTGTGTGTGCGCGCGCGTGTGTGTGGCTTCAGCAGAATCAGCAGCAATTGGAACCATGTCAGCTGGGTGACTATATATTGCAGCTCCAGAGGCAGATATTGCCGACCCATTAAGGACATCATTGACTTTTTGATTGGACACCCAGAAATTGATGCGCTGCCTTTGGTTCTATTATGTTTTCAAACTTTAATTAAGTTTATATCTCTCCCACCTGGACCTCATAAATAGTTAGCCTCCAAGTAAGTCATTTGTCATGGAGGGTCTCTTATGAGTAGATTCATCTTCCAAACAACATTATTATTGCCTAAAGTCTTGCCTTAAATCCATCAACCCAATACGAACTTGAACGCTTTACTCGACTTTGACGTATTATCCCAAGGGGCTATTTTCTGATGGGCAAGTGGCTAATTCATTAAGTTATCACAAGGTGAGAGAATGCAGATACATTATTAGCTTTTAAAATGATGTAACTGGTGATTAAAGAGAATCAAATTGAACTTCAAGGTTTTTTCCATGTAAGTTAATCTGTTTTGGAAGAGTGAGCCCTGGGCTCAAGCTGAGACCGTCTCAGCCTTTAAGGGTATCCCTGGGTATTGGGGGACAAGGGGCCTTCCTCAAGGCTTTACGGGGCTGTCCACCAACAGGGATGTTGCGGAGGAACAGACCGGCAGAATCTACACGTTTGGGAATGCGCCTTTCTGGGGCAAAGAAACCCCACCTCTAACCACGTGTTCCTGACAGCGTGCTCGAGAGATGCACACAAGGTGTTGGTTGCCACCGCGTTTGTAATGATGGACATTTGCAAATGACCAAACACCCATCAGTGGGCACGTGGATGAGGAAAGCTGGTGTATCCATGTGACAGACTGTAGTGCCCCCGCTAGGAGGGGAGTTCTTTTAGTGTGTCGCTGCACTTCGATTCCTTATAACAGGGACTGGCTCAAAGACAACGTTGAATGAAGAAAACAAGAGAAAGAAGCTACTTGTGTGGATATTATTTTAAAGATTTATTTATTTATGCATACAAGGGGCTGTAGGCCAGAGGTGTGGGGGCTGTAGCCCAGAGGTGTGGGGGGTGAGAGGATTCACCGGAGACAGAGTGGGGAGCAGCACAGGCAGATTGACTGAAATACACTGCTGAGGGGAGCGGTGGGGAGACAGGAGAGGTCTGCTGCGCCATGTGGGCTAACTCCCTGGCCGGGGATAGAACTCATGCTGTAGTGGCTGCGGTTAGCTTCATAGGCTGAGACTTTACCCGTTGCGCCACCAGGGAGGCCCTTGTGTGGATTTTTGACTCTGTATACAAAGGGGCTCTGGATATGGAAGCATCAGTGAGACACACCTCACTCTTGTTAATGACTGCCTGGAGAGCGTGCTTGGCATCGGGGAAGTGGGGCTGGGTACCATGGGGCTGAGGAGGAGATTGCACATCATCTGTCCCTTTTCACTTTGGAGACTGGAAATCATTATGGCAAAATATAAGTATTTGTTCCTTTTGTTACTTCTCAATGGAGGAAAACATTCCTGGGAGCAGGACAGGGGGTTTAATAGAGCAAATCTAAGGCTATGGGATGACCTGTTGATGCAGCCCAGGGCTTTGACTCTGCAGGAGGCTATTGAGGGATTTCTGCTCAACACCAGCTCTTCTCCCTTGACTTAAGATTCACTGAGGAATTTGGTTTCTGTATTTGACCTTTTGCCTCTCCTAGGAGCCATAGGAGTCGATTTTTCTCTATAAATAGACTTGCTAACAGCACGCATTCCAACAATTGCACGTCAACAAAAGACAATTCATTGCTTTTAGTGAAAATAATACCTGTGACCATAATTACCCATTGAAGGTAAGTTCCAGTTTGAGAACCCTCTTGGATTTCTCTGTCTGCTGCTTTTCCTGCCACTGGTTCACAGTCATCCTGAGTCTGACTCCCTAAATTTGGCCAAGAAAGGGAAAGCAGAGATTTTAGTCCTAGTGTCATAAATTCCAGCAATTACTTTTGACATTCTCACATTTAATTCCAAGTGTGCTGTAATTGTGACCACAGTCACAAGCAGGACAATGAGAGGGTCTAGTGAAGCCAGCGCTAGATTTCAGGCTGGAGGGCAGGGTGCGGTCAGCTGCTGCCTTTGCAATTTCACTGGTGTCATGGGTGGGTGGGAATGAGGGAAACAGATTGAACTGAAGATGTGGGAGGTTTCCAGAAGAATAATGCATCATCTCTTTGCCTTGGAACCAGTGACATCCACACCATATTTGACTCTTGGATCAGCCTGTTAAAGTTGTTTTCTAGAATGTCATGACTTTGGGGTTGGTTATTCATTTATGCATTGATTCAACTGATATTTATTGACTAGTGATCATTGAGCCAGGTACTTAGGAAAACGTGGTTCAAAGAAAGAATCTTTACTCTCAAAATGCTCCCAACACTTTAGGACGGAGAGACAGTTAAGGTGGAGTATGATGTGGGTTTAATAGGCATTGAACATGATAGGTGAAAGCAGAAGACTGGTAGACTCTGGTGCCTTATGAAACTCAAAGTGATGGAATGTGGACTAAGTGAGGTATAATAGGCTGCCTACAACCCCACTTCACCAGCTGGACCACTTTGGGCCAGTCTTAGCTGCAAAACAGGATACTATACTTACCTCTTAAGACTATTATAAATATGAAATAAAGTGGCAAAGATAAAGAGTCATTTTAAAAGTGAGAATTGGGTGCTCTGGTGTACCGTTACATAGGTTAGGTGAGTGGAACTAACAAAGTCAAGTCTTAAGCCACCGGCTTCTCTGAAAGACATGTTTGAAAAAGTCATTATAATGACACACTCAATCAGCATTCCCCTTTAGGTGACCAACCATCCATTTGGCTGGTACTGTCCTTGTTTTAATACCATTAATTTAGCATTGCATATTTGGGGACCCTCTGAGTCCCCCAAAAAAATCAGGACAGTTGATGATCTGATCCCCATTTATGGCTCTGCCATCAAAAGGCTTTTTTTAATTTAAAGATTTATTTATGCATACAAGCTAGGGTACAGGCATGAGGCGTGGGGCGGCGAGAGGGTTCACCAGAGACAGAGTGGGGAGCAGAACAGGCAGATCCATGGAAATACACTGCTGAGGGGAGCAGCAGGCGAGACAGGAGAGGTCTGCTGGGCCCTGTGGGAATCTCCCTGGCCGGGCGTCGAACTCACATTGTCGCTGCCAACACCTCCACAGTGCAGCACTTAACCGCTGCGCCACCAGGGAGGCCCATCAAAAGACTTTCTATGTAGTCTCAGTATTTACTGCCGATTTTGTGTTTTCAAAGGTACAGTTGTGGTTGGCTTCCTCTCTTACAGCTTCGTGGACTAAGCGCTCTTCTGTATCTTTAAGGAAATGGACAGGGTGTATACTATCCTGCTTTGTTTTCACCCCTAAACTCACAATTGAAGCATTTCTTTTTCTTTTTCTGCAAGGGTACAACTTTTAGTAAAAAAAAAATATACCTTGAGAAATCAATACAAGATTTGATCCAACCGGGTCAAGCTCTCCAGCTGACCTAATCTTAATGCATTGTGAAAAGTATTCCTATTTATTAAACTCTTGTAAGTCTAAGCAAAAGCTGCAAGAAATGGTGTTTAGGTATGAAAGAAAAGGAGCTCAGAGGGCTAAATTTAGATAACACCTGAGTCGCTTTGCTGCTAAGTAGAATTTAATAGAGGTGCATCTCTGCAATCTTTATATGTGTTTGGCATGACAATTTATTTTGTTTGTCAGGAATGAATTCTTAAGGGGAAAAAAGCCTTTTGAATTGCAACAAGAATTTCATATCAACGAGGGCCATTTTGACATAAAGGCTACTCATTTTCCATTGCAAGGGATAATTTATGTTTGGTGCCAAGCTGGTTGCCCTTGCTGTGCCAGGCAGAATTCTTGAATATATTTTGTCCTCTTGAAGCATGCATTTCCTGTGTGTGAGGATGCAGAGAGGTTGTTCTTGAGGAGAGGTTGTTCCGGCATATCCAAAACACCCAAGATATTCTTTCCTTTCCAACTCTGAGATTTTGTAGTTGAATTGCCCCAAACGTGAACTGGGTGGTCAGTGGCCACCCATGGGTTACACTAAAGAGAAACTCATTACCTACTGAGGACCTCCCATGTAATTAAAGTGATACATTGGATTACAAAATGGCAAAGACTAAATTAAGATCATTCAGGCAAAATGGAGACTTTTTTGGAGAAATGTCAGGACATTTCAATTAACCTGAGAAGGTGGAGGGGAACACCCAGGCCCCTAAGAAAACTAGAACTGGAGTCCCCATCATCGCCAGGACTGTCTTTCTCTGTCTCCTCTCTGCTTCTCTTGGTCTGTGAGTTTCAGTATCTCCCCCCATAGGCCAACTATGGGCACATGGCCGCCAGCTTGAGAGGCCCCGACCTTATAGTTCCACTCACCAAAGATGAGCTCCAATTCTTCCCTTGATAACCACTCAAAAAACTCAAAGCAGGATTTTATTTGGGTCAACTGCCCCACTTTGAATCAATAATCTAAGGTCTGGAAGGCTTGGTTATGTAACACAGACATGGTACATGAGGGTCCTACTCTGGGTATCAGAGTTATGTCCAGTCTGTGTGTGTGGGGGGGGTTCCCTAACACTGGGTGGTGTGTGTGTAACACCACCTGTTGCAGGTGGTGTTAACTGTGGTGCTCCCTAGTGACAATCTCTGTTCTGTCACTTGCAATGGTGAGATTTTGAGCAAGCCACTTACCAGTTACCTATTGGTAATGTGAGTATCATAATATCCATCTTACAGGGTTGTACAACTAATTAAATTGTGTGTGTGTGTGTGTGTGTGTGTGTGTGTGTGTGTGTGTGTGTGTGTGTGTTCAGGGCCTAGTACAGTGCCTGGGATGCAGGAGGCAGTTGGTGAATGTTCATTGTGATTGTAGCAGTGATGAATTCCACAATGTGTGTGAGGAAAGTAGGGGGGGAGTGTATGTTAATTGCCTGTTCACATTTCTGTGAAATCTAAAGAAAGACTGGCATATAGACAATGTTGCACTGAGATAAATCAGAGGTCTTCCTGGAACAGCAGAAAAGTCTTCTTTGGGCCTTAGAATCTTTCTCTTTGTCCTCTGCAAAGACCAGAGACTTATCAGGACAAAGATTTCTTTGGAATGCCCAAGTTATGGTCACACTCATTTGTCACTCATCCTTACGTTATATACAGATACGTATATATGCACATAATGCACATGTATTGTATATATAATATATACATATTTGAACTACTGTGTCCCAGGGACTCTTTCAGAACAGGGAGTAACACAGAGAACAACAGAGATAAGGTCTGTTTCATCTTGCAGCAGTCACATTAGTGGGGGAGCCGAAAGTTATATGCAGATTCTTGATTGTACCCCTAATCCCACATTGTTCAAGGGTCAACTGTAATATGGGTTACATATTTTATATATATGCTTATGTACGTATATGCATGAATATGTGTAGATGTGTACATAGTCAATTCCCATCATTTACAATAGCTATTTGTATGGCTAATGAGAATTGACTCTAGACATATGTAACTACTGTGAGGAGAACTGACCGTACCTATATATGCTTTGAACACTGAATTAGTGAATACTATCACATATTACATGTGGATATATACACACTTATATAGTAACATATAAAATCTTAAATCCCAAGATCAACTTAGGCTGGTAGATTCTGGTTTCTCTGTTTCACACAAGAGAAAATGGGGTTCAGAAGTGTTGAGTGACTTCCCTGAGGCCATCCCACTGACAGGTCCCAGAATTAGGATTTAAACCCTGTTACCCAACGGAGCCCAAGTGAACTCCCTGCTGGTTTTGAAGAAGCTGCCACGTGGTGGGAGGGGCCTTGGGCAACCCCTGCCCAGCCTGAGGGGGCTCAGAATGGTCTCTGGCCTGCTGGATAGAGGGATCCCAGTCGTGCCCCTGTGGGCAGGGATGAACTCTGCCCTGACCGAGGGGCCGGAGCGCGCGCTCGCCCCCCAGCGGAGCCCTGATGGGACATGGCCCCAGGCCGCACTTGATTCGCCCCTCGTGAAGCCTTGAACAGCGGGGCCACTTAAGCCGGGCTTGGATCCTGGTTTAGCGCCGCCGGGAGGGCCTAGGTGGGTATTGCGCTAAGTCCTGAGCTTGTGCTGGTTTCTTATGCAGTCCCAGAGGAGTAATGGGCAAGGGGAGAACCAGGAGTCCTCAGGGGAGACCAGAAGCCCCGGCTCAGGCCTCCTCTCCTTTCCTAGTGACGCTCCTCTGACGCCTGCAGGGTGAGGCGGGCGGGGTGTCCAGGTCAGCAGGAGAACACCGGGACCAGGCCATAGGAGGTGGCCCCCTGCAGCTGAGTCCCTGTCGGGAAGACCAGGCAAACGGGAGATGCCAAAGCTGGTGATTGGCAGTCTGCGGTCGGCGGGGGACATGTCGGTGGGTTCTGAGATCAGCACATTTATATGACTTTGCAAACATCTGGACTCACCACGTAACTCACTCTTTTCCCACCCACTGCCCACCTGGGATGGGGGCGTCAGTTTAGGGCGTTCTGAGAGCGGGAGGTTTTCGGATCCCCGTGAATCAGTGTACTGGCGGCTGTGGGAGAGTGGCGTGGGCAGGCGTGGGTGTGAGGCCCCCGGAGCGAGTCGTTCAGCACATCAGCCTTCCCTGCCAGCAGCCCCTCAGATGGGAAGCCTGCTCCCCCTGCCAGCGGCCCTTTGCCCTTCCCTGACACAGCCTCAGAAGTAGGCGAAGCAGCTCTGGGTAATGAGGCTTGGACACTGTCCAAGCTCTAGCTTCGGCCTAAGAGAAAAACGACTCCCGTTTACAAATGGTTTTATTCTAATTTATTTTAAATACATATGTTTCGCTGCACACACACAGACGTCAACCTGAAATTGCACCAAATCTTGGAGTAGGTAGGCCGATGTGGAGGAAATGGGGTGAATTTTATTGACTTTTTCTTTTTCTTATTCCTCCTTGTCCCGCCAGAACTACAAGCGGAACAACAAAAGGTTAAAAAACTCATTATGTATTGGGGAAAGGAGAAATGCTTCTGAGCGGTCAGGTCCTTCTTTCAATCTTGCTGCCGGGCGTGGCGGGTGGTGATGGATTTAAGTGTGGGTGTTTGCGAAGGATGCCACGAGCATCCTGATTTCAGAACTTTTGGTGCCAGTGAAATTAAATAATCTCAAATGTCACCTCCAGTGACTTCTTGCCGCCTTGCTCCATCCCCATCGAGGCCCTGGGTTTGAGTCTCTGCCTGGAATGTCCCCTCCTCATAAACAGGCTCGTCTCATCCTTCGGATTCAGCACCTCTCACCCGGAGGAGGCTGGGGCTCAGCTAGGGGACCTACTGTGGGCTGGCCCCCATGTTGAAGTGGCCCAGAGTTGCCTGTTTACCCCACATAGAGGAGGCAGCTTTGGTGTCCACTGCTAGAGCTTGAGGGCACAGAGGAAAGTGTTGAGTAAGTGACACGAATTTGAGCTGAGCTCATTTGCCTCCTTGAAAAGGGAGCCCGGCTGGGCTTGGCTCAGAGTCTCCCCGATCATGCGAAGCCCAAAGGCGTGGCCTGGGATTTTGCATTCTGCATTTTTCACGCCCCAACTGGGGTGTGCATGCAAGCCTGAGGGTAATGATTTACCAGCCTCGTTTCCCAAGACTGTTATCCTTCATCTTGACACACTATTAAAATCATTTAATTATCACTATTTTGCCTTGTCATTATGGAGCCACTGTGATCTATTATTTGGGGTGTTCAGGTTTTCTGCCTGCCACCTACTCTGTGGGGGCGGGAGTCGCGCGTCCCTGCGTGATTCGGGTTCTGTAACCTCACGGTGCAGACTTCGGAGTGGGCGAAATCGGTGGGAATTCCTGGGGCGATTTGGAGGATCGAGCTGGTCCCTGTTTTCCTGAGTGGCATCCACTGCCTTCGCTTTAGTTTCTCCTTTCCACAAATGTTGGAAGATCACCAGTGCTTGCATTTGGGTTTTTTCTCCTGACACACCCTCTCTGCTTAGTTTCCAAGGGCTTGGAAAGCCACTTCCTTCAAGTGATATCAGTAGAGGTGCTGCCTGATCCCCGATTTAAATCAGATGCCCCAGTTATGATCAGCCATTCTGCTCTTGTGTTTTTTTAACCACAAACACAATATATACTTTTAAATCTGGAAATACAGCAGTGTATCAAAGTCCCCTCTATTCATCCTATGCCCTTGGAGGTGGTAATAGTTATGCTCTTTCCTTCTGTTTTTACTGAAGTCTTTAAGTTTTTTTTTTTTACGTCATTTTAATTGTATTTGTAGGTCTTTTATGACAAAAATAAGTACACCGAAAGCAGAAAGTAGGACAAGTTCCCCTCACCGGCTGCTCCTCAAGTTCTCATCTATTTGGGCAAATAGTTAATAAGGAAAAGGTTTTTCTAGAGGAGCCACAGCAAAAAGGGCAAGCATGCTAGCAAATCACTGGGCAGTCCCTCGTGCTTGCGGGAAAGTCACCACTTTGTATCTCATAATGAGAAAAATTGGAGCTCGGCAATAATGATCAATAGCCACTAAAGCTTTAGGTGAAAGGATGATGAGGGATTTGATGATGGAGAATCAGTTCAGGTTCAATCTTAAGAGTCACTAAAAGTGGGAAAGTCAGATGTTGCAGGTACCTCTTTTTGCAATGTAGTAGGTAATCCCCTTTCTACCCATGATGTGGTCTTGCTAACAAAAAATAAATCGGACGTGAATTCCATAAAGATTTTAGATCTTATTGACCATTATAGGAAATAGAGTAGGAGGAAAATGCTAAACATGATTTTTAGATTTTGGTAAAAACAGCAAAAGCCAGAAAATGGGAAATCCTAGCAGAAAATTACAGAGGATAATAGAATGAACCTCCAGGGCCCACTTCCTCGTTGATCACACCTTCATATTACTTATATTTGCTTCAAAACCTGTAAAGATCTTTTAGAGAACATGTTAGGTCTGAAGTTTCTGGGTGCTGGTGCCTACCCCCTTTATCTTCCTTGGCTGCCTGAATTATTATTCCCGTAGATATTTTCTAAATATTTACAAATCCATAGGCAAAATATGATAGCCAGTGGATTTTTTTTTTATTCCACATAGTTTTTGACTTATCAGGGTTTGCACACGTAGCTCGAGTTTATTCAGTGTGTGTTTTGTGACCTGTGTGAGGACACCATGGCTTGTTGGCTGTGTCATCCTGATGAGCACCCAGCTTGGTTGGTACTTTCTCAAACGAGCCTCCAGTTAAGGTTATGAACCTACCTCCCTGTGCTCAGATTAATCATCTAGGAGTGAAGTTGTGTGGTCAGAGGGTATGTGACCTTCAGGTTTACCAGATGTCTCTCAAACCGTCTCCAAATGCTCTGACACCATTCTATGACTTTAAGGATCAAGTGTTAAAGTCTGATGAAAAATTATTATAATTTTGTGAATTGCATTTAAAGACTTATATGAGAGGAGTTTACATCTTTATGGTACTAAGTTTTCCTATCTATGAATATAGTATATATCACTAATTTTGAGGACTTCTTTAATTGTCCTACTTGTATATGTATACATATGTAATATACACTTAATAATTTGTGTATACATTCTCTTCTCTAACATTTATGTTTAATTAATATCAAAACTTATTTCTAGATAGGTTAGATATTTTTGTACCATATGACTAGGAGTTTTTCCTTATAATTTTGAAGTGTTAACTTTATTTCTGGATGTTATGATGCTGTTGATATTTGCATATTCATCTTTACCCAGCAATATTGCAGAACTCTTAATACTTCTAATAATCTTGCTGTAGACCTTCTTGCATAGTTTGTTAAGATCGCCTTGGGTTTCACTTGCCAATATAAATAAGTAAAATATCTAAATTTCTATTTAGACTATATCTTATGTATGATTATTGCTTATCGTTTTTACATATTGCTGTGTTATCTAAGTAGTTATTTGTATTTCTTCGTTGAATCTACATTTTGTGTCTATTGTATTAACTAGAAGACCAAGAGAGCAATGATGAATAAAAGTAGAGATTATTAGGTTTTCTTTTTATGGCCTTGACATTAGTGGGAATTCATCCACAGTTTCACCTTTAAGCATCATCTTTGTAATAGGGTTAGATAGGTAACCTCATTAGGTTAAAAAATTTCCCCACTATACTTACTTAGCTAAGAGTTTTAATAATGAATGGGTATTAAATTTTATGAAATGTCTGTTCTGCATCAATTGTTATGACTATATACTTTCTCCGTAATCTTTTAATGTAGTGCATTACCTTAATGGCAGTTCTGATTTTGAACCATTATTGGATTCTTGGGATAAAATCTATTTGATTATCATGTGTTATTATTTTTAGACCCTGATGAATCCAATTTGATAGTGCAGTATTTGAAATTTTTACATCTATGTTGATAAGTGAGAATGGTTTATAATTTTTTCTTCTTAAGCTGCCCTTGCTTGATTTTGTTACTAAGGTAATAGTACCCTCATTAAGTGAGTCATGACTTTCTTTTTATATTTTCTGAAAAAAAATTATGTAAGGCAGAAAAACATCTATTCTTTGAAAAATTGATAATATTTGCTTCTAATTATTTTTGCCTTTAGAGTGAATTACTGAACAGGAAAGCAACTTGCTTCATCAATTCTATTTCCTTTATGCTTATTGGCTTATTGTGGCTTCTCTCTACTGGTTTATTTTTCTGCTTGGTAATCTTGTTTGTCTTGTAGATATATAATAGATCCCATTCTGAATGTATATATAAGCTTTTCAGTATTAAAGTGTTTATATTTTTAAAACTTTTTGTTGGATATGTACAAGTTCATAATATTGTAGATTATGCATAGTCCATTTTTATTGTTTTGTGATCTCCTTAATTGCTTTTGTAAACAGTACATGATCCAGTATACTGGCTCTATCTTTTGATATTAATAAAGCTATTTGTGTATTTCTATAGCTTCATTAATGACGCTTTTGATATTAATATGACGTCAGCTCTCTTGTTGAAGATCATATCACAAAATGCACAGAGATGTATTTCTGGGCTCTCTACTAAGTTTTGTTGGTCTAAATGTCTGTATTTATATTAGTATCATGTGGTTTTGATTATTATAGCCTTGTAATATGTTTTGAAACCAGGAAGTAAGAGGTCTCCAGCTTTGTTTTTCTTTCTCAAGATTATTTTGGCTGGGGCCTCCCTGGTGGCGCAGTGGTTAAGTGCTGTGTTGTGGAGCTGTCGGCAGTGGCGACGTGAGTTTGACTCCTGGCCGGGGAGATTCCCACATGGTGTGGCAGACCTCTCCTGCCTCGCCCGCTGCTCCCCTCAGCAGTGTATTTCTGTCCATCTGCCTGTTCTGCTTCCCACTCTGTCTCTGGTGAACCCTCTCGCCGCCCCACACCTCTGGCCTGTTCTCCAGCTTGTATGCATAAATAAATAAATCTTTAGGGGAAAAAAAAAGATTATTTTGGCTACTTAGGGTCCTTTGATACTCCATGTGAATTTCAAGATGTTTTTCTAGTTCTCCAAAAAATGTGATTAGTATTATAATAGGAATTGCACTGGATCTTCAGATCACTTGGGTAATATGGACATGTTAACAATTTTAATTCCTCTAATCTATGAGCACAGCCTTGTCTTTCAAAAGGTAAATTTATCCATTTACATGTATCATGACAAAGATACACAGACTTTTGTAAACCATCTCATTTTCCCTTGATTTCTCTCTTTTACCTCTTTCCCTTTGATCAATTACATTTATTTTATTTTCCTCTATGTTGGTTCTGTGTTGGTTTGGTGACAATAGGTTGTATCACTTCTTAGTGCCATGGCTTTCAGGTTGGGTCAGTTTTACTCTCAAGGAGACATTTGGCAATGTCTGGTGACATTTCTGACTGTCAGCTGGGGATTCTTCTGGCATCTGGAGGATAGATGCCAGGATGTTGCCAAACAGCCCCCAGGGCACAGGATAGTCCTCTACCACCAGAGTCATCCCGCTCAAAATATCAATCGTGCCACGTGTGAGAAACCCTCAGCAGCATGGGTTCTCTAGACGTTATCTGTCCATTCTGTTCTCATTCATTGGAATTTTACTTCAATCTTTTTTGAAGTAGCTATTTGTAGTTGACATTTAAAATAGTCTGTGGGTCTTAGAAATCGCTGGGCTCGTTTGTTTCTTATATTCCTCTGTACTTAACATCTTTACTTGGAAACCTACTTTGATAGTTTTTTGATAGGACTTGGTAGATGGTAGACTCTCTTAGCTTTTCTGTATCTGAAGATGTCTTTGTGTTGCCTTCACTCCTGAATCATCAGCACAGAGTTCTGGAATATTAGATTCACAGCAAATTCTCCTGTAATTCTATTGACCTGTATTCCTCATGGAAGTCTTGTGTCAGTTCTAAGCATAATTTCGTGTAGTCAATAATCTCTTCTCTAGGTCAGTTTTTAAGATATTTCTTTATTCCTTACGTTATGTGCTAATGGTATGATGTAACTAGGTGCACATTTTATTTATTCTAATTGGGACTCTGAGACAACCCTTGTTGCTTCAACTTGAGAAATTTTTCCATGACCATCTCTCTAAATGCTCCTTCTCGATTGCTATCTTTGTTCTCCTCTGGGACTCTTATCAGTTGCATGCTGGAACTTTTTGACCAACTATTCTTGCATCTACTTATGATGTCTTTGTTTGTCTCTAGTGTGTTCTGGAAGAAGATACTTAAAATTATCTCTCCTGTGGTCCTGATTTGGGCCCAGTGTCATCCACAAGCCAGTGGCTTCATGGATGGCTGCGGGTGATGCAAATATAACACTGGCCAGATGCAGACCATACGCCACGCCAGGAGTGGGAATGGGCTTCCTCCAGCCCACTGAGCCTGAGAACAGACAAGGGAAGTGTGGGTTTTGAAAGAAAAACAAAAGAATGCTATTAACCACAGAAGGGAGCATGGCAGCGGGCAAAAACAGGAGATGTTCCCCGCAAATATGCTGTCTCCTTGATTCTGGCATTCTTTCTTACCGCCACCTCTTGTCCCAATTTCTCCTTGCCCTTATGAGTCTAGCAAACTCTATTTATTGTTCAAGATCCTAATGAATCAATCTTGGCTCCGTGTGATCTGTCTCTTGCACTAAATTATTGGCTAATTGTCTGTCTCCCCTGCTAGACCATGTACTGGCAGCATTAGACAGTGTGTCTTCTCCACACTTTGAGTTAAAATAGGCCACAGGAAGGGCTTGGCTCTGAAGTAATACAAGCAAATGTGAGGGGAGACCATGTGAAAGCTTATTATTCGTGAAGTGGGAAGACATCATGATGCTTGAGCTGGTTTCGGAAGCGGTCCCTGTAGCCAGACTTGCAGGAAGCACAGAAATTCTCTTCCCCACATAGAGTGGCTGCAGAGCCTCTGGAAGCCTCTGTCCATATATGGACAACCATATATTGTCCATGATATCCTTGAAAAAATAGGTTGGAGGTTTTCAGGTAGGTTCAGCCTTCCTGGAGCTCAGATTTGACTGCCAAGGTTGAACAGTCTTAACTCCCCGATTTGTGTGTGCCAGAGGGATCTGTAAGTTCCTGAGAACAACATAAACCCCAGGAGAGCAGGGGTATCAGTCCTGCTTGGTGCTGTGCTCTCAGTGTCCAGAAGATGCCTGGGGAGCACAGGAGCTGAGCAGGTGCGGGGTGCCTGAGTGGGTGGAGATCCAGCTTCCTCAAGGGCCAGGGTGGCTGTGGGTGAGAGAGAAGCGTCGTTAGCAGAGAAGTCGTAGCTTGAGTGGCAGGTAATGAAAGGATAACTGGGGTGCAGGTGTCTGAGCAGCCAAACCATTCTCCCCTGACACCCCTGAGGGAACGGGCTGGGAGGGGTCTAAACCTTCTTGCTTGCTTTTGTTCTTTAAGGAGGTCTGTTTTAATAATCAGCTTCTACAACCCCAGTAACTGTTATCAGGAAGATTACAGGTGAAACGATGGGTACCAGGTGAGCCGTCTATAAAATGGGTAGCATGAGATGCTGCATGAAAATGCTGGGGGCCTGGTACGAGTGAACGTGTAACTTGCACCATGGCACAAGGTGCGTCAGTGCTTCTGTCTTCCGATGCCTCGCTGGGCGCCCGGCGTGGTCGCTGTGGTGGTCTGACTGTGGCTTCGCAACTGCTCCAACTCGACAGGCTCCAGGAAGCCTTGGTGGGCATCGTGGGTGTGTTCGTGCCGATGCCCGTTTGTGCCATTTGACACGGCATCTGTGTTGGCGCCAGGCCTGGGTCCTCGGTCCTGGCGGTGATGAGAAGACACCCCCAGACTTGCTCTCTCTGCTTGTGCGAGCGTGAGTGTGAGAGAGGCGGGTGAAACATCAGACCTATGAAATAGCCATGCAGGGGGACTGCGCGCACATGCCGGGGGACCCAGCTGAGTGTGGGAAAAGATTTCTGGGGGTGTGATGTTTAGGCCAAGTCCTTTTGAAAAGTTCATGGGCACCAGCTAAGCAAAGAGGGCAGGAGGGCTGTCCAAGGAGGGGGGCAGGGTGGAGTCGGGAGGTCAGTGGGACACGGGGTGGCCAGGCCCGATGATAGAGGAGAGGCGCAAGGTGAAGTCGGGGTTCGCAGGCCACCCTTTTGGTCCTCACGAGCATTTGGCCTTTGCCCTGTGACCTGTGGCCGCCGTGTGCTCGCATTTTCGTGAATGACACAGACACTCCGGTCTGTCGTCAAGAGCGAAGACCACGAGGCCTCCGGCCTCTGCCTCGCTGCCAAGGGGCTGAGTCCCTCACCTCTCTGAGCCTCAGCCACAGAAAGGGGGTAATGTGAATCCGCACGTTACAGGGTCGCCGTGTCAAATAAATGGATGCACACATGCACATAGGCACACGCACAGAGACACACACAAGCAGGCACATGTATACTTGCACGCACACTGGCATACACATGTCAGATCTTTTCTGGAATATAGGACGGTGCCTGGCACACTTGAACTTCTATAGAAACTCAGGCCATCACTAGCTGAACGATTCCTTTCATTATGATTTTGCCTGGTTAAACCTTTAAATCCAAACACAGGAGCTCAGCTCTGTTCTGTCTTTGGAGATTAATAGTGGCACATGCTGGGCTCTGGGGCAGGGAAGTCAGTCTTGCTTTCTCATCAACCTCCTTGGGCGGCTGTTTGGGCCAGTAAGCAGAGCTGGGGTGATCTCCCGAGGTCACCTGGCTGAGGTGAGGAGGCAAAATCCCTGATCCTGCTAAAGCGATTAGTCCTGCAACCAGAGGCAGGAACCACAATTAGTTGCAGAAACTTCTGGATAAAACAGTAATAATTTGGCTCAAACTTGTGCAAAAAGAAGTGCAAACCATTTCCGTGCTCCTCTGGAGGAACTCGGGGCTAATCCGTCACTGGAGGTGGCTCGAGCAGGCGCAGCTTATCTCCAGGAGAAGAGCCTTGCCGCAGGCCCCAGGGGCCCGGGGTCGCCAGGACACACGGGGGTGGGGTGTGATTTATTAGAATGTGCAGAGCTCTCTTGGCTTTTTGTCCTTTGAGCAGTGCTGGGAGCCAGCCGAGCCCAGCTACTTTGCATACTAATAAAGATTGGTGCATGTAATTATTCAGCAGTCACACCGGTCTTCCTGGGAGATAAATCATCCCTGGTTTATTTACCCTTCTTCCCTCAAGTTATTTTAAGTTGCCTTTAATGCACCACATCTCGGGTTGACTGGAAGGAGCCAAATCCTTCACTTTTTAGACTTTCTTGGGGACCGAGGGTTTCCTTCGGCTCCGTCTGCAATCTTGAGGGGCCCGGCCTCATCTTGGCTCCATCGGCCTGGGTGCTCCTGGAAGCACCTGTCACGGACGGTGAGTGGGGCCGGTGCCAGGACCACCTTTGGGTTATTGGGAATTGTTGTCATCCCCAGCTGGTTCGACCAAGCCAACTTCCTACCCCTTGGGAGATGGAGCAGCCTCCACGAAGTCATGACGGGCAGCCAGGGCACGCCTGTCCTATGCCCAAGTGGCGTGCCTGGGCCACCTCGTCCCCCAGGAACTCCTTCTGACAGTCATTTTGGGTCTGACGTCACCTACTTTGCAAACCTGTGTGACCACCCACATGGAGGAGTTGGCCAAGCATCCCCGGTGGGGAGGGGAGGGGGCCAGACTGGCCCCTGCACCCGTCGCTGCTCGCCCCGAAGGGCGTCTTCCGCAGGGGCGCGTGTTCCCTCTGCGTCGCCCAAACCAGAAACCCGCGATTGGCGGGGATCTGGCTTCAGCACACCTCTGTGACCGCAGGCAGGTGACGTCAGTTTGTACCTTTGCTTTTCTTGACTAGCAACAGAGTGAAAGTCATTACAAGACAACCGGAGAGGAGACAGTGAGGGGCCACGGGCAGGGTGGGGGTAAAGCTCACCTTGTCACCCCCTGACAGGGATGGTGGAATGGAGCCTGTGGGGCGCTCGGGGGGCAGGAGAGTCACTCCCATCCACCAGAGGGAAGGTCCTCGCCGACAGTGAGGCCCCTGGCTTCACACACAGTGTGTCTAAAGTGCATCCAGCAGCTTAGTGGGAACCTCGTAGACCCCCAGTGAAAGTCTGTTGAATGAAGAGTTGATCCTCTTGCACCTGCCTGTTTTCTGTGGGTTCCTTTTCTGCTTAGAACTCCTACAAAAGAGGAAAGTGCAGGTAGCTTAGACATGTGGTCAGTTTAAATACGTCTGCCAAGGCGGCATGTCTGGGAAGTGGGGCAGAGCTACAGCCCAGACCAAGGTGCTTTCAAGGTGCTGGCGCCCAGATCGCCCGGCACGGTTGTGCTTCTCCTTGAGCAGAAAACCTGCCCTTTGCCTTTGCCCCGCTCCCCTTCCTCTGTGCCCGGTGAGTCACGACAGTGAGATGATTTAAAACACATCTCGAGTGGGAGGGAGTTGGCCATTAAAAATGTATTTTCTCTGGGAGTTTGCTTTTAAAACTTTGGGCCAGAAAATATGTACAGGAATGTTTGGCTTTTAATAATTAAATCTTGCATTGTTTTAATTTTCTCCAGAGTGTCTCTCTGGAGGAAAATAAAGTTGCAAATCCAATATTTATGTCTCTCCTAAAGCATTGGTTGCCAAATGAAATGAGTTTTGTTATTTTTTTTTTTTTGTCCATGGCTGATTTGTCTCCAGAGGGCTCTCTTTTGAATTTGCAGGACGGGCTTAATGTTCCATGAGAGCGGGGAGGACTCGTTGGCACGGGGGGCAGGGAGGTGGGCGTTCTTGGGCTTGGAGTTGGGGGTGTAGAGTGTGGTCCTGCACCGCCAGGCCAAGCCCCCTGCGGGTCTCCGCGGCTTCCCATCGCCCTCTCTGCTCCATGCCCTGGTCATTTTCAGCAGGGAGCAGCAGCTGAGCTTCCTGTGCAGAATCACTGCTTCGTCTGCGTGCTTTAGGCAGCCTCTCCCCACCTCCACCAGCCTGCCCACTTGGGGGTGTCCAGACGTGGGGACTGATCAGCTCACTGACTCGGGCTGTGGGCTGCTGTGGCCCACCTCTTCCCAGGCCATATGAACCTCACCAGTGGGTATTTTCTCTCCAGGCAGGACTCACACCTGTAACTGTCTCAAGTTCAGCCAAGCCCTGTCTCCGCAGAGAGGAAGGTGGGGCCGGGCAGCTGTGCTGTGTGCAGTGGAAACTTCTCGGCTCTGCTGCAGCTGTTTCAGGGGAAGAATAGCTGCTGTAATCGCTGCTTCTCATGTGTTGACTTTCCGCGTCAGTCCCCCTTGAAGGGCTTGAGGGGGGCGTGCATTCCCACAGCGCGGGGCTGGCTCGCCCTTGAGTGGTGAATGTCGGCACCCTGCTTAGGCTGCACTGGGTGCAGTCACCAGAGAGGTGCGGGGTGGCCCTGGCCAGCTGACACTCCGCAGGACCCTGGAGCGCAGTGGAGAAAGGCAAACCATGCCTTTCCTCGACACTCTGGCTGCAAAGACTGTGTTGAAAAGCACAGTTTGCACCACTCTGGGGACAATGCAGCTGCATCCAGCATAGCTCCGTAGCGGACTCTCCTGGCATCCTTGGGTGAAAGCCTTAATTTGCACGAGCATCGAAAGCCTCATATGTTGAATGGGAATGATACAAGTTCCTTACTGGGTTCCTGTGAAGGCTGAGAAAACTTAGGCAAAGGCCATGCCACAGGACTTGGTATTAAAGAGATACTCCACAAGGGTCCTTAGGAAGAAGCGTAGTGACACTTAGCAGTGTCTTTAGAACCCACAGATGTGGGTTCAGGTTCCAGCTCTGTTACTTCATACTAACTGTGACTTTGGCGATGCTATTTCTAGCCTTGATTTTATGGTCTTTAGGTGGGGGCACTAATACCCACCTCAGAAGAACTTTTAGGATTGAAATTTGGCCAGCTCATCAAAGGGCGCATCCCAACAGGGCATGTGGTTGAAGGGGGTGGAGGAAGCAGGCTGGAGGCTGTCTGGCCCACTGCGTTATTGGTTTCCTGTTCTCTGGCCTCCCTCGGAACTCCTTCTTTCCTAAAAATCCAAAGCAGTCAGGCGTGAAGAGAGAAACATGTTCTACCGTGATCTTGAACTTGCATTCACTCACTTCTCTAAAACCGTTCATATACTCATTCTAACTTCATTCAAAAATACCTGTTGAGCAGAGGGGAGCCAGGCACTCTCCTGCGTACTCAGGATGAAAGGCAGGAAGATACAGGTCTTTCTTTTAAGTCCAGAACAATAGGTCTTAACGTTCTGTGTATATAAATTATTTTGAAAGTCTAACAAAAGGACATGCCTTTCTATCATGCAGTGAGGCAGGAGAAAATTCATACACGTATTTAGTTTATAATTTAGGCCCTTAATAGTTCCACCTACATTCATGTGGATCTATACATCACTACTTCTTTGATTTCCTCATCTCTTGTCTTTTGTTTTATTCTTATTGAAATAGCACCCCACTGCCTAAGAAACTGACTCCCCCAACTCTTTATTTCCTAGTCTCTAGGAATTGGCTTATTTTATGAACACTCCTCCCCATACTACACAAACAGACATATACTCACACATCCCCCCTGACACACAAACACACATAGCCCACCCACTTTATTGGTCTGGTGGTTTCTGTGATACAGGATTGGCTGGTAAAAATCTACTGTGTTATATTCAAACTGCACCTGAGACAGGAACAGCTCTTTCTAAAAGCAGGAGAATATGTGAGACAAGAGGCTTGAGCTCTTCCAGTATTTGGAAGCAACAAGTCTATCATTGACAATGAGACCAAGTTTCATAGAAAAGCAGATGGGGGGGGCCTCCCCGGTGGCGCAGCGGTTAAGCGCTGTGCTGTGGAGCTGTCGGCAGCAGCAACGCAAGTTCGACTCCCAGCCATGGAGAATCCCCCATGGCGCGGTAGACCTCTCCTGCCTCCCCCTCTGCTCCCCTCAGCAGTGTGTTTCTGATCTGCCTGTTCTGCTCCCTGCTCTGGCTCTGGTGAACCCTCTCGCCGCCCCATGCCTCTGGCCTGTACCCCAGCTTGTATGTATAAATAAAAAATAAATCTTTAAAAAAAAAAGCAGATGGGGGGCGGAGAGAGAGAGAGGGCAGGGAAAGGAGGGAAGAGGAGAGAGCACTGTGGTTGATGTATTTGAGACCCTCATTTAATATATTCCTGAGACTCAGTCGAATTCTGCCCCACCAGATTTTGGATCTCCAACCCTATAATGAGTCCCAGGAGTCATCACATTGTGTTTTCACCTGACGCTGCTCAAGTTGATTTTCTGTTGCTTGCAACCTGGGCAGCCTTGGTGACTGTAACATGTGGCTTCGTCTCCGGGCTCCAGTGAGGATAGATGAGATAACAAGACTTTAGGACTTGGTGGGCTCAGGGTCACGAGGAGAGAGCCCAGGGCGTGAAGGTGGCACCGACAGTGGCACTGCCCCGGGACTCCATGAGGGGTGCTCTGCTGTGTCGGGGAGTCAGGGCTGAGGCTTCTCCCTCGTGTGAGTGGGCATGTGCCTGAGTATGGCCTAATGGAGATGAACCAGCCTGGCTGACCCCACCGTTACTGGTGGAGTGATGAGAGTTTAAGCCAGATTCTCGTGGTGGGCTCTTTTATCGCTCATCTCCTTTCGTTTCCTAAAGTTTCCTGGGGCATAAGACAAATGGCAACTCCTGGCCTGTGTGTGTCAGTGTGGCATCAGCCCACCTCTCCTCCTCCCTGGCCTCCTCCCGACACTTCCTGCCAGCAGCAGGCCCCATTAGCTGGTTGTGTGAGGCGCCTGTCCCACTGCCTGTTCCCCAAGGAAAATGTTGTCTCTTTCATTCAGGAGTGGAAATCCATCTGACGCTTGGTATCCCACTGTGCATAGGATATCCACACCATAAGACCCATAAACAAATAACTCCTATTTACGAAATGCCTGCCACGTGTTGGATCCTGTATCCATTTCCTTGTAGATTCGTTTTCTTTATTCTTCCCAGTGGGCCCATGAAGTGGGTATTATAGCCTTTGATTTCAGATCCGAGGTGAAGGCTCTTGTCCAAGAGCCTTGGGCCTTAGACAACACGGTCCATGCACTGGAGGTCAGTGATCTTGATTAGCCACCAGGACGCTTCAGAACATGGGACAGCTCCCAGCACACTGGGATTCAGGCGACAGCGCTGGACCCATGGAACATCAGGGCATCCAGAGATGCATACGAGAGCCTGCACATACCCAGGAAATGGCTACTCTGAGGTGTGAGGTTTACGGTGAGGTTATGGGATAACCTCAACTCAGCTGCTTCACAGGAGAGGAAACTGAGGTCTCAGCCTGGGTCAGCCACCCTGGTATGTGTGAGGACCCGAGTTGGGTTTGGCTTTCATGCTTTTGTGGTTGCCCCCGTGGATCTCTCTGTTGGATGTGGGGGAGCCACCATCTTTCGCCAGTGTCCTTGATGGGTGTCCTTCATCTGCCTGCTTCCCAGCCTTCTGAGGTTGCGGGCCTCCAAAAGGGGGGGACAAGAATGTGCCCGGCTGCCGCTGCTGTGATAACACAAGTCACAATGCGCCCTAATTGCCTGCATTATGAGCATGGCAGGCCTGGCGCGGGAGGGGGTGCTCTCAAAGCAACTCTCCAATTAATCTTTTCTTCTCCGATTAAGGCTCATGTCCTGCATTTGTTGTGGTTGGAGACTCTGTGTGCAGGGTGTTTTGAAGCGTTCTGTGGGGTGGAGCGAGCGGAGGCATTTGGGGTTAACCATGCTGACATTGTCTCAGACATGATCACTTCGTGGTCAAGAACATCCAAAACAATATGGACCCATCACCGGCTCCGGGCCCCCGGGGAGCCCCAGCGCGTGTGGGGCTTGTCGGCAGCGGCTGCATGAGAGTCCCAGGCAGGTCAGTGCTGCTGGCGCTGCTTATAGACCTGGGGAAGCGGAGGCTCGGAGAGGCCTCTCCGTCCGCAAGGAAGCAAGGAAGGCACTGACGTGCTCTGTGTTATTTTCCTTCATTAATTAAATACAAATTTTTGTGAAGTCACCCTACACCAGCCCTTGTATCTGGAGTTGGGGTGCAGTGAGGATGCAAGGGGGCCTGCCCCTGTCTTCCTGGGGTACTTGATCTTGAAGGGGAGAGAGTGAGTAATCAAATTATCATGGTAATGAGTGTGTAATTGCAAACTAAGAGTCTCCGGAGGCACGGGGCAGTTTATTAATTTGATTTAGTAAACACACAGCTCTTACTTGGTGCCTGACATTACTTAAAATATTTAAGAAATAGTAACTCATTTAATTTCCACAATAACCCTAGGAGGTAGTACCAGTGTTGATTATTGTTATTGTGTCTGTCTCCCTGGTACAGATGAGGAAACTGAGGTTGTGGTGGGTCTGGGCCACCTAGAGGACCCAGTGCCCAGCAGGTTGGAGACCTTCGGGAAGTGGTGATGATGAATGATGCTAATGATAAAAACAAAAAAGCAGCAGTAACGGCTATTATTTTTTGTTCAATTAGGCACCTGCTAAGTAAGCACTTGTCAGCAGTATCTCGTTTAGCTCTCGCGATGACCTCCTGTGAGGTCAGAAGTAGCAGTGGATTACACGGATTATACAGATGGGCGCTCACCAAGTCGGAGTTTCAGCAGTTGATTGGCACTAGGTGGCTGGGACCTAACATTGACCTGGCGGGACTGGTTACACTGGTCAACACTGAGATCGTTACTGACTTAAAAAGGCTCTAATCTGTAGTATCTTGGTGTGCTGAACATGACTATAACCCTGAAAATTTTTTATTGGCTCTCGTTTCGAAGATATTTCATATAACTCATTTTATATATTCCACCGTGTAAATTTATCCAGTAGGACTGCAACAACATCCTAAATCAGCCTAGAATGATGTAATATTGCATCGCATTGCATAATACCAACATGCACACATCATCCAGAGCTGATTGTATCATTTTCTGATGCAATGCAATACTACTGCCAGGCGGCTGCTGAAGTAAGCTGACATCAGCAGTGCACTCTATAAAGCCCTGTTGGAAATGTTGAACATTGAAAATATTTCAGACTTTGTGTGAGACAGTTTAAGCCACTGTTCCGTAGAACTGTTACTATTTTATCCATTTAGGCACAACACAGAACAGTAATGCCTCAAAAGTGTGTTAATAGCGTGGACAATTTCTGTTCTATTTGTGGGGAAGTGACATTTGCCAACCAGAAGAAAAGTATCACTTCTCAAGTGAAGAAGGCTTATCATCTTTACTTCGGATGCAAGGTTGTTGACCAAGACAAGCCTTGGGCCCCGCGTATATGCTGTGCTACATGGACAACACAGCTTTCACAGTGGTTAAATGACAGAAGACCATCTATGCTATTTGTAGTCCCCATGGTGTGGAGAGAGCCATGCAGCCACATAAAAGACTGTTCCTTCTGCTTGCTTCCTCCCTTTCTGGCGAAATAATGAAGCAAAAGAATTCGAGAATAGTCTACCCAAACATTCTGTCTGCATTGAGACCAGTTCCACATGGTGAGGGACTTCCTATTCCAGAACCTCCAGCAGAATATTCTCTTCTTTCATCTCTTCGTTCACAAGGGTGAGCCGACCTGTTCTTCTGTTCCATCAGCATGCAGTGATCTAGATTTTCACTGTGGTGCATCATCAACCCCACACAGACTAACAAAGGAAGAACTAAATGACCCAGTTCATGATTTGGATTTATCCAAAAACAAGGCAGAATTCCTAGGATGAAGACTCCAACAATGGAATCTTCTAGAAGATGTCGCAATTACTTTATAGCGAAAGCGCCACTAGCAGTTGGAGCCTTTCTTCAGAGAGGAAAGTACCCTGGGATTCTGTTCCAATATTGAGGACCTCATGAATGCCTTAGAAATCACTCATCACCCACAAGTATGGAGACTATTTCTAGACTCTTTGAAACTGAGTCTTAAGACTGTGCTTTTGCACAGTCTGAACCGTCTCCCATCTATTCCAGTAGCGCACGCTGCCCACATGAAAGAGACAGACGATAACTTAAAGCAGCTACTGAATTCCATTGAGTATAACAAGTACAGGTGGCACGTCTGGTGATTTGAAGCTAGTTGCCTTTTTAATGGGTCTGCAACAGGGATATATAAAATACATGTGTTTCTTATGTGAGTGGGATAGCCGAGCAAGTGAATTGCACTACTTGCGGAAGGGATGGACTCCAGACAAAATGTAGCAGTTGGAGAGAATATCCAGCACCCAGCTCTGGTCGAGGCTCACAAAATCCTGCTACCACCCCTTCACATCAAACTAGGTTTGATGAAGAATTTCGTGAAAGCCATGGACGGACCTCGCCAATTTTCTGATACTTGCATGAAAAATTTCCTCGACTCAGCGAAGCAGAGATTAAAGATGGAGTTTTTGTGGGTCCTCAGATTCGAGAGCTCTTCAAAGATGATCGGTTCAACAACTTGCTGCAGGGTGATGCGAAACACGCATGGAATGCTTTTCGCCGAGTGTCTACAAACTTCCTTGGGAATGTTAGGGCAGAAAACTACAAGGAACAGAAGACATGCTGATGCAGTATCAGAAACTTGGCTGCAATATGTCTCTAAAGATCCACTTCCTTCACTCCCATCTGGATTTCTTCCCTGAAAACTGTGGTATGGTTAGTGATGAACATGGAGAACGTTTTCAAGAAATCACATCAATGGAATAAAGATACCAGGGAAAATGGTCCACTACAATGGTGGCTGACTGCTGCTGGACACTCCCCAGTGATGCTCCTGACAAGAGTCAAGCAAAGAAATCTAAGAAGTCGTCTATGACTTGATTTTTTACAGGTATTAACCGTAGGCCTATTACTGTTGCGGCATTTCGTGATGTAAATATCCATTTATTGCAGATTACAAAATAAAACTAGAGCCAAAATTAGAATTTGACTGTCATATTCGTGTTGAGCACACACAAATTGATAGGAAATGACTAATTTTATTTCAGTAACATGACTTTTGTAAAAATTTGTTGCCCAGTATTATTGGACCCAGACCCAGACTGTCTGACCCTAAGAGAAGAGCGAGGGAGGGCATGTGGGACCTCTCAGCCGCTGAGTGGCAGGTGCCGGCCTCCTGGGGGCTCTTCATGATGTTGTTTCCCTTCATTCTCCTAACGCCAGGTGAGTCGGTTTCCGGCCCCCTCTCGGGGGCTGGGCCCTGGGCGCTCAGGTCAGGCAGCTTGTCAATAGCAGAGTCGGGATTTTTACCCGGATCATCTGAGTTCACGAAAATCAGGGTTCGTTATCTGAAGAAATGCCCCTGGCTCCTTCCAGTCGAAATTCCCAGACTTTAATGCTGCTCACTGCCCTTGGCAGTTGCAGTTGTCGGCCTTCCCGCCCTCCACGTCCCACCTCTTCCCTGCCACTGGACTGGCAGGTCTAAGCCACGTTCCTCGGGGAAGCAGAACTGCCCCGCCCAGAGACGTATCCTAATTAGTCTCTCGGAACCCCTGCAATACTTGCCAGTGGTCCAGGTAGAAATGTGTGACATTGTTCTGGCCGATGAAGGGTGGGGAAAAGTGGGGGGGGGCATGAGGAAAGGTTTTCCTGGTTTTGGGGTGAACTCAAAGCTTTTCTTTAATTAACCAATCTGAAACCAACTTGCCTCTGGATTTCTTGTCATTTGGCCTAAGTTTTTTATTTGCTTAGGTCATTTGAAGTTAATTCTGCTGTTACTTGAGACCAAGCTATTCTCAACGATACACTCCTGTTAGGGTTAGCCCTCGGTGAGCTTTGGGGGGGGGGGTTGGGCAGAGAGAAGGGGCAGGCTGAGGGCGGAGGACACAGGCTGGGCTTGGCTTGGGGAGCTCTGCTTGCCCTTTAGACTGCGAGTCTGGCGGAACTTACTGTTCAGACCTGCTGTTTTGAAAGTGAAATGGTGCCTGTCCACTTGAGCTAACCTGGGCTTGTCCACTGGCCTCCTCAGCCCCCACTTTGCTCCCTTGGTGCTCCCAAGAGGGATGCCGATGTCGCCGGAGGATGCTTCTGTTAAGGTTCTCAAAGCGGACACTGGGTGATCTGGAAATTTCCGGGCGTCAGATTATTTTACAAGTACGAGGAGCTGTGAGGAGGACTGTCTGCTCAGCCTTGTGGGGGTTATGGACAAGCTCCCGCTCTGTTTCCTCGTGGTCTCCGCAGAGCAGGACGCCCACGGCCCCAGGGAGACTCACGCCACAGTGGCTGGTCCCATCACGCGGGGAAGCAGCTTGGTTTTGCCCATTTATCGAGGGCTGTGACGCGGAGGGTTCGGCCACCGAGACAGTGAACTAGAGTGGTTCATGGCAGGTACCAAAGACCTGGACTGAGCTGACCCCCTGGTTGGACGTCAGGTGCAAGTGTCCCCACTGTGATGGGTTGGCTGAGTCCCTCAGTGACCTCTTTAAGGGGATGTTCCGATAAAACTCAGATCAGTGTACATTTTGTAAGTTTCAAAACTCATTCTTTGGGTTTCTTAACTATTTAGGAGGTAAAGAGAGCAAAAATACAAGAAAATGTTGGGGATTTCCCCAGAAATTCACTGGGATGGTCTGGTGACTCTTACACTTGCTTCTGGACTCAGCAGGAACCTTCCTTTCTGCTTATGGAGCACCAGGGGCCTTGATTTTCAGAGCATCTCTACGTGGACCTGGTGAGGTGAATTGCACCGATAGCGCTAGTCCTTTACCCTCCTTTGCCTCCGTGACCTTTGCCAGGTACCGGTGCTGGCCCCGCCCCCCACCATGGATCTGGGCACAGCCATGAGATCTGCTTCAGCCAGTCTCACGTGGCAGAAATAACAGTGTCTTGATTCTGAGCCTCCACCTCGAGAGGCTCCATGTGTTTTCTTGAACTGTTGTCACCGTCTTAAGCAGAACATGCCTGGTCCACCGACTGGTTATAAGAAGTGGAGAGGAAGGACGTGGACTAGGGATGCACCTAGTTGATGCCTGCACAGACTAGCCAAAAGTTGACCAACCCCAGACATGTGAACCATGAGAAGGCAAAGCCATCCGGTTGACTCCTGGCAGCTCACGTATGGGTGAACAGTAAGCCCTTAGAACTAACTGAATGTCACTGTGGTTTTAGTGTTTATTTAACTTTACTGTGACAAAAAACAACAGATACAGGATATGTTAGCTTTTGTCACAATGTTTTTTTTGTAACAGTTTTGGCTTCTCACATCTATAAAACTATGAACTCTTTATAGACAAGGAAATAATAACAAAATCAATGATGATAATGGTGGTGGTGGTGATGGTGGTGTTGTTGGAGGAGATGTTGGTGATGGTGGTGTTGGTGGTGGTGATGATGATCGATGTGGATAATGCTGAGGACCATGGTGGTGATGGTGATGATGGTGGTGGTGATGGTGAGGATGATGGTGGTGATGGTGGTGATAATGAAGGTGATGGTGGTGGTGGAGGAAGAGATGGTGATGGTGGTGGTGGTGATGGTGATGATGATCAATGTTGATGATGGTGGTGATAATGATGGTGATAGTGGTGGGAAGATGGTGTTGGTGGAAGAGATGGTGATGATGGTGGTGGTGGTGGTGGTGGTGGTGGTGATGGTGGTGGTGGTGGTGATGGTGATGGTGATGATGATCAATGTTGATGATGGTGGTGATAATGATGGTGATGGTGGTGGAAAGATGGTGTTGGTGGAAGAGATGGTGATGATGGTGGTGGTGGTGACGTATTATAGATGCGGCAGTCATCATCATGGGTTCATCAGCAGCCCATGAGAGGGAAAGCATTGTTGTTTCACTCTACAGATGTAGGGGCTGAAGCTTGGACTGATAAACTCTGGGCCCAAGGTCACGTAACTGGTGCACATCTCAGTGCCATCAGCACAGAACAGGGTGGTAAGCACAGAGCCAATGCCTGGATGTCTGTTGGGTGAATGAGTAGCTATACTTCAAACTGTGTTTAGCCTGAAATAGATTAAAGCCAAACAGTGCTTCGTCCTTAAGTGAGCAGCAGTGAGAGGGGTGCCTCTGCTGCTTCTCCGCTCTTCAGCCGCGCCGCCGCCTCGTGCCTCCGTCCTCTGCATTCCTCCATTTTGTGTCATTCCTTGGTAATTCACTAGCACTAACCATTGGGGTATTGTTACAAACAAGAAAACATTCCCTGTGGTGTGTGTGTGTTTTAACAACCCTATAAATCAGGTTTACCTTATTTTGAAATCTAATTCAATTACAGAGAAACTATACCTGTGGGCGATTAAACTGTAAATTGTGGGTGTCCACTGGGTGATTAGATTACTAAATATGTTCCCTGCCATAACTTACCCCTGTCCCCACTGCGTATTGTCCGTGCCTGCTTGAGGAGGGACATTCTCGCTGATGTGCACCACGCTGAAGGATATTTATGGTGCGTCTCAAACTCGGAATATCTTCTTCAAGGGGACACCAATGCATCATGCAAACTCGGAAGACTTATTACACTTCTCTAAGTGGAAAAGTCCACTTGACAGATCTCTCTTTTCTCTCCCCAGTGCCCAGGTATTGGAACACAGAAATATGAGATGTGACCTTTCTTGTTTTCCACAAAGTAATCTCTGTGCTGTCTCTTCTAGGTCAAGACAGGAAGGCGAAAGGCCTTGCTTTTCCTGTGATGAGTTTCTCGGGAAGGCGGGCGGCGTGCTGGGCTGGGCTCCGAGGCCAGTGTCTGCGTCGGGAGCCCACAGCGGGGAGCAGACCTGCCCTGGCCAGGTCTTCCTTTGCCTGGTCTAAGGCAGATAGCAAGGGAAGGGGTCTGATTTCTTTCACTGACTCACCGCTAGTTTCACAAACACTTGTTCGGTGTTGCAGTGTGCCGAGGCCACTTAAGAACTGGAGCCACCTAGCAGTGCTTGCCCACAGCCTCATTCACGGCTTATAAAGCCTCTTTCTGATAATTCTCTTACTTGCTCTTCATGGAAACCTCGTGAAGTGGGAGGGAAGGTATAATCATAGTATTTTTTGCTACCAGTGATAATGTCTGACAGTAATTCAGCCATTGTTACAGACCAGCTGTTCATATAAGCACATCACATGTGTTATCTCCTGTAAGATGAAACTTAAGGACTCTTCTGAAGTGTCCTCTTGTTGGATATTTTTATAGGTACAAAGAAACAGACTCAGAGAAGTTCAGTGACTTGTCCAAGATCACACATGAGTATGTGCCGGATCTGGTTTCAGAACTGGAATTCCTTGGCCCAGAAGCCCATGCCCGAGTCACTGGGGAGTCTGCCCGCGTGGCCAAGCGCACGTGTGTTCTCATCCGTATGACTCTTTCTTTGACATCAGAACACCCTCGGGGTCCATCCTGGCGTGAGGAGTAGTGTCAGCAGCAGAAAACTTAACGCCTGAGCTTTCGCTCCTCTCTTCTTGTCTGGCTGTTGACAATTAGAATTGCAGGAGGTACTACTCTCTCTGAGGACAGACAGTTCAGGAAAAGAGTCCAGTTTTCTGGGATTTTCATGAATCCAGCTGAATAGCAGAAATTCAAAGTAATAGCAGTAATTTTAAATCCCTCTTAATTACTTAACATGGTTGTTTTCAAGAGGGATTTCTTGGTTGACACAGACTCTGGTTATCCTTAAGATTATATGCCCTTCTACTTTTGCATGAGTAGCTCACCAAGACAATATTTGCAATGGCTTGGAGGCCTTGGGTAGCTACTAATAACAATTCTTCATGTTTGCGGAGAGATTTACTACTCAAAGAACCTTCCACAATCGGTATTTTATCTGATCTTCCCAATTCTCTAGTAAATCAGTGACTGTGAGGGGCTGCGGGAGGGACTGAATGGGGAGTGAGTGCTTAGTGGGTATGGGGGTCTTGATTGGGGGTGACAAAAGTTTTCAGTTACGGTGATGATCATCTGACCATGTGGTAACAGTAAAAATACCATTTAAAGTAGCTTCTTTATTCATCTTAAAGTGGTTTAAACTTCATCCATTTTTAAATGGGTTATTTCTCTCTTTTGTTTTAAGTGGTAGGAATTCTTAATATGTTTTGGATACCAGTCCTTTATCGGATTATGGTTTTGAGGTATTTCTTCCATTCCGTGGGTTGTCTTTTAATGACCGTGGTAATTCCAATGCAAAGTTTTGATTTTCTATGAATTCTAATTCATCTGTGTTTTCTTTCATAGCTTGTGCTTTTATTGTTGCATGAATCAAGACTTAGTCTAATCTCAAGTTACGAAGATCTAGTCTGGTGTTTTCTTTTTTAAGCATTTCAGTGTCTATATTTAGGTCTGTGATCTATTTTGAGTTAATATTTTGTGTATGGTGAAAGGAGGTCCAATTTCTTTCTTTTGCATTTGAATGCCCAGTTGTTTTAACATCATTTGTTGAAAAAGAAAGATCCTTTTCTGATTGAGTAGTTTTGACACTCTTGTCAAAAAGCAATTGATCATAAACATGAGGGTTCATTAATGAATTCTCAGTTCTTTTCCATTCTCTGGGTTGATCCTATGCCGACACCACACTGTTTTTCTACAGCTTTGTAGAAACATTTGAAATTCGAGTTAGTCCTCCAACTTTGTTCTTCATTTTTGAGGTTGTTTTGCTGCTGCTTTATTTCTCTGTGAATTTTAGGATCAGCTTGTCAATTTCTGAAAAGAAAAAGGCAACTGGATATTTGATAGGGTTTGCGTTGAATGTGTAAATGAGTTTGAAGGGTATTTTAATCTTTACAGTACTAAGTTTTCCAATCTATGAGCATGGAATGTCTTTTTATTTCTTTAGGTCTTTTCACATTTTTCAGCAATGTTTTATGGTTTTCAGTGTACAGCTCTTGCACGTCTCTTCAGTTTATTCCTGAATGTTTAATTTTAAAGAAATACAGCTGGCTTTTTCACTCTGACTTTGTTTCATGCAACTTGCCGAACCAGCTTATTAGTCTACAGCTTTTTTTTTGTAGATTTCTCAGGTTTTTCTATATATAAGATCATAGCATTTGTAAACAGGTATAGTTCTGCTTTTTCATCTTCAATCTATCGTTCTTTATTTCTTTTTCTTATCTAATTGCTCTGGCTAGTTGACCCAGCATAATGTAAAATAGAAGTGACAAGAACAGGCATCTTTGTCCTGCTCCTGCTCTTACAAGGGAAACACACAGTCTTTCACCAGAAAGTACATTAGTTCTGGATATTTTGTAGACTCCCTTTGTCAAGGAGGACTCATTGTAATTACTCATTGCAATGAGTAATTTTATTATGAAAAGTTGTTGGACTCTGTCGAATGCTTTATTTGCATCCATTGAGATAATCAGGCCATTGTTATCCTATATTCTACTATCTGGTTACTACTAATTGTTATGTACTTGTTGTCACAACCCTGCCCAGGAGGCCTTTGTAAAGGACCAGCTTCTGAGGCATCATCACCCTAAACAAGCCCCAAAGCAGAGGCCGAGTACAGGGTTTGCAGATTTCAAATATGGATAGACTGATACAGACTTCATTTTATGCTCAATAAAAATGTTAGGTCCTGACAGTATGTGGTATCTTAACTTTGTCAGGATTGGACTCTAAGGAAACCCAGCTTGGCAGATAACGAATATGAGTTCTGGGGCTCTGTAAATCCAGAGTCTTTAAAGACCCAGGTCGCCGTGCGGACATTCTGTCTTTGCCACAGTTACATTGGATAATATAACCGAGTCCTATAAAATTAAAATCAAGTTTGAAATAGGGTTTGTTAATTACAGTATTTAACTGTTGTCGTTATTGTTTCCTTGGAGATTAATGAGGTGAGTTATTGTAACATAATTAGGCTACAGTGTATCTAATCTCTTACAAACCCTTGCAATTCTGTGTTGTTCCAGTATGGTTTGAAGGTTAATTTCACTTTGCTGGTATAGACTTGGCAATGCGCTTTCTATTGAAATATGTTTTTAATTATATTTGAAAGTCATTAGTCAAGGGCTCTGCTGGGCTGTTCTGTACACTGGCAACGGAGAAATCCTGATACAATTAGATTCCCCTGCTCATCTAGCCCCAGGCCCAGGGACCCCCAGGACAGGGAGGGGGGTTCACAGGCACGTGCAGCAAGTGCTCCCTGCTTTGGATGCTGATCTGTCCCCTTGGGGCACCTTGGCTGGTGGCATCTCTGGGAAAGTCTCCATCATGGCATCAGATCTGTGAGTCAGCATTCAGAGAGAGCCCTTGGGTGGCCGGCAGGCTGTGGCCTTTTCCATGCTAAGGCTTCATGGACTCCTTCCCTGGAGGAGTAGACCTTCACTGGCTTGCTCTGTCATCCTCCAGGTCTCAGCGAAATGCCACTCCTCCTGAGGACTCCTGCGGGACAAGCACTGCCCTGCCCCCAGCTCTTTTTATCAGCTCCCCTTTCAGCTGGTGTTTTCCTCTCTGGAGCTGCTCATCGTGTGCGTTACACGTGCCTTTGTCTGACTATCTGCTGACTGTTTCCCTAACTACAGAGTCTGTTTTCTCCCGGCCCTGTCTGTGAGCCTGCAGTGTGCAGAGAGCACCCTCAGGTACAGCGCTTGAGGAACGTCCCTCTTGCTCATGTCCCACCGTATAATAGGGGGACGTCCTTTGCACCTCTTCCCTGTACCCCGGGTCCACCCCTGCTGAGTGTGCCAGTGATCCTTTCACCTGTGCCAGGTACAGCATCGCTGACTTGGCCCTGGAAGCAAAACATGCCGGGACTGGGCATGGGGAGCCCAGCACTTGGGGGGTGTCGTTGCCCACACTCTGCCCTGTGAGGATGATCCTATGGGGTGGTGACAACTGCCTCGTTTGATCGTCACTTTCCTATGGGAGGTGCCAGAGTGGAGCCGGGCCAGGGAGCGCCGACCCGGTCGCTAGTGAGAACGAGGTGTTTGGGATGTCCTCCATTGGCCTGGTGCGCCCCGCGGGGGAGGGGCTGTCTTGGCAAGTGAGTGCGAGGACAGGGCCTGGTGTGTCAGCCCCCTTGCCCGAGCCGCCTTCAGATCGCTCCCTGCCACCCAGGACCTCCTCTGCCATCGCCCTCGAGCCCACAGGGCTGACGGTACCATCTCCAGCCTCCACCTGTGTGAGCCCAGAGAGGCAGCATGTGGTGCGCAGTTGATGGGGGGACGGGCAGAGCCACGGGGTGCCCGGTGCCTTGCTCACCTGTCACACCCCTGCCATCAGGCCTGGCCCGGCGCACACCTGTGCTCCCCATGGAGCTCCCCAGCTGCTCCCCCCCCCCGGGGCTCCAGCCCTCAGCCTCTGTCTAGTCCTGCACCCAGTGCCCCAGCGGGGTCACCCCCTCAGTTGCCGGTGGCAACGGCTCCCCCGCAGCAGCCTTCCCGAGGGCGGGCCCGGAGGGTCTCCTCTAAGAGCGGGAGCCGCAGGCCCCCACCCCGTCGTCTTGGGGCCAGACCCGGTCCTGCCTCTCCGGCCTGTTTTCTTTTCTCACCTTATTTTGAAAATGAAGCTTTTTGCTCAGGTAGAGCAGATTTCTCTGATTTTAACTCCACGGGCCCCAGTTTAACTTCCCTCCCTTAATGCGCCACAAAGGCCTTCGCCAGTCAGCGTTTCTGTCACGCCGGACGCTTCCCTGAGACGCAGGGCGGTGGCCCACGAGGGAGCGGTGTCTCTGGTCTGGGGTGTCCGGGGAGTCAAAGGGGTTCATCAGGCCCCGCCTTCCTCCCACGAACCACGCCACGGCCCTCCCCGATTTCAGCCCTCAAGGTGGCCCTGTCCTCCGACCCCTCCCCGATTGCACGTGGGCACCGTCCCCCACCCCGCCTGGGAGCAGCAGCGCCCCGGGACCTCGGCCTGCTCCCCCCCCCATAGCGTCGGGCCAGCCCCAGCCTGGCGGTCAGCGGTCAGCGGGGAGCAAACCCTCACTCGCAGCCTGAGTGTGGACAAAACGACCCGGAGGAGGAGGCCGTGCTGCTCCCGCCCCGTCTGCGCTGCCTTCCCCGTGGGAGATGCTGCATCGTCACCAGACATCAGGTTTGCAGGCGCCCTCCCGGCTGTAGAGGGGCCAGCGGTGCAGTGATCGTGGCTAGTACCATGGCAGTGTCCACTGCACACACCAGCGCTGTCGCGCCCGCCCTGCTGCCTGTGCAGTGTCTTCTGCGCCCCGGGTCAGCTTGGTGACTCAGGCGCAGCTGTCACCCCAGCGGCGAGAACACGCACTCGGGGGGCCAGAGACCCAGGGCTCTTCCTGCGCTCCGGGGACCTCCAGGCCTGCGGCTTTCTCGCGCTTTCCCTGGTCGCCCAACAAGGGGGTGCACGCTGTTTTCCTTGTCATTTCAGGGTTAAGGGAACTGAGACCCAGAAAGGTTTGTAACAGTCTTCAGAGCACATAGCTGGGGACTCACCCTGCCCTGGATGCAAACCCAGGTGTGAAGATGGATTTTGCTTTGGAGACCTGCCCTGGCTGGGTGCTCCTACCGGGGTGTCCTCAGTAGACTCGGGCCGGGGAGCGCGGCGCGGACGGGGCCTTGCTGGGCGCAGCCCGGAGGCGGCGTCCACACTGGGGGCCGTGCTCTGGGGTGGCGGGGTGTGTGGGGGCTGACCCCGTCTGGCCCACCCAGCAGGCCTCCCACAGCAGCCTGGCGGGCCCTGCCGTGACGGCTGCTCCTCCAGCCCCGGGAGGGAGCCGCCCTTCTGCTCCCACGGCTGTTGGCCCCTTCCCACCTCCCCACGGCAGCCAGGTTCTGGAATGCAGGTCACCCTCACCCCGCCCACTCGGCCCGAAGTCTGAGCCCGGGAAACCCCGCCCTGTGTGCACCAGCCTCGGCGCCACCTTTCACCTGGGACGGCCCTGACGGGCCACGGCCGGGCGGACAGCGCCGGCGCATGCGCAGCCAGGCCCGACCCCCGATGGCTCCGCGGCTCTCCGGCCCGGCTGCAGGGCAGGGCGCGGGGCGGTGATGGGTGCTGAGGTCCCCCGGGTGCTGAGAAACGCAGCAGCCGGGCAGAGCTTGGAGCCTGGCCGCCTCACGTGTCCCCGGGCAGTGACTTGGCTTTTGAGCTCTAGTTTGTCGGGGCTGCTAGAACCTTCCGTGGAAAGTGTAGGTGGTGGGAGGTGGGACGTCTCTGTAATTTTCCAGTGATTTCTAATAGTTGCCTTTCCATTCACGGCAAGAGAAATAAAGAGGCGCCACCACACCTCGCGCTGGCCTCTCCATCAGTGGCCCATTATCTCCTCTGCTCAGGTGTTTAATGGAAGCTCCTCTCGCCTGTCGACCCAAGAGCTTAATGAATCTGGAATCCCCCACCCCGCATCGGCGGGCTGGGCATTCCTTGGCAGGGCGGCCTCATGGCAGCTCTGAGCAGGGTAATATTTCTCCCTTTCTTCATATTCTAATGAATAAATGATATTCCCATTGGTTATTTATCTACTTTTAGAATTTGAATGGAATTCTACTGATAATTACAGCATCTCACCATTTGATAGGAAATTGGCACCTGCTGCCTAGAGATAATAGCCCAATTCAGCATTTATGAAATATGGAATTTTCTGCTAATTCCCGCCTTGAAATTTGTAAATCATCAGTGGAGTTGGTTATTAAAATTCAGGAGTTTAAAGACAGGGAGCCAGAGGGAGCAGCCCTTCTTCATTAAGATTATAGAAATGAACAATGACTGCCAGGCCGGAGGCCCTCAGCCCGGGAGGGCTCAGGAGCAAGGCAAGCCGCTAACGTGATTATCCCGGGGACTCGGGCCGCGGGCGGGCGGGCTGGCTCTGGGGCGGCTCGGAACCCGCAGGCCGGCAGAGAGGAGCAGCCTGGCTCTGGGATCAGGCAGACCTGCTTGGGGTTCCGGCCGCGCACCGTGCGCTCTCCGAGCCTCGGCTTCTGCGCTGGGGCTTGGGGCAGGCAGTGTCCTTGCTGCAGTGAGAACTCCTTTCTGCCTGCTCCTCTCCTTCGTCTTCCATCTTGTGTATGCGTTTCTCATCCGCTTATTTAAAAACGGTTCCCTACAAGTCATCTAAGTGTCAGCACTCGGGCAGGGTCCTGGGGGCACGTGGGGGAGCCCCCTCTGCCTCATGGGCTCACTCACGGAGCAGGGGTCTGTAAGCCTCTCCCGTCTTCATCAGTCAGAGTGAAAGGAAAGGCCTGAGCAGGCAGATCAAAAATGGCACCGGTTTCCTTGAAGGCCTGAGGGCAATGAGCATCTAAAAAAAAGTTGATTTGGGGGGTGTTTTGGGGGTGATGGAAATTTGGGGGGTGATTTTTCCAAGTTTTGGTCATGGTGGTGATTGGATTAGATTAGAGGGCTGCGCGGATTGAAGGGTGCACGGGTGGCTACCTGGACAGCCCCTCCACGCGCCCCTGGAAGAGATGAGCTTGCCCCAGCACCTGTGGGGCAGAAGATCTCACTGAGGAGAGTTAGAAAAGCTGGCTGGGGGCGAGCGTGGGTCTCACCTGTCGCCGTGGCGTGGAGGAACAGACACTGGCGATTGCCGTTGGCTTTCGCAGGCGCCTTAAATGCCGGGCTTTGGGTGCCCCCGCCCCGCCCCCGCGTGCGGCATCTAAGGCAAGCGGGGCGCGGGGGACCCTCACAGCTCCAGCTCCCGCAAAGAGCAGCCCAGCCGTGTGAGCAGGCTCTCGGGCCCAGCTGCCGGCGGCGGTGTCCAGGGCTCAGCCTCAGCGAGCTTGTGTCCCTGGGAAGGCCGGCCAGGAGCGGGGGGCTGGAAGGCGCGAAGTCAGCCTGCTCCCCCCACGCCCAGATCACCCCTACTCGTGTTCCCCATGCGCCCCACAGATTCTCCGACCGCCCTTCCTCCCGCTGTCTCTGCTCTTCCCCCCTTGGCCTCCTCACCTTCCTTCCCAGCTCTGTGCGTTAATCCCCCCAGCCCTTCCCTGGGCTGTGTATAATCCCTGCTGTTTAATGCACTTCTCCTTGCCTGCTGGGCTCCCCTGCCAGTGACCTCTCTCGTCAGGGCCGACGCATTAATCCCCTCGAAACCCGATTTCCACGGCGTCCCACGGAGCCTCACCATCGCTGCAGAAACCTTGGTGGGGAGACGAGGCAGAACCCGCCTTTGATCTTCAGCTGAACTGATAATCTTGCTTAAGCCCACGGAGCCCCGAGCTGGGCTGGTGAGTCCCAGGGCACAGGGCTGACATTTCCTCTTCAGAGCAGCCCTGGGGTGACTCTCACCCTGACCCCCGACCTGGGCAGTGAGTTTGCCCCGGGCAAGGACGGTGTCCAGTTCTCTGCAGCCTGGCCCCAGCCCAGGATGTGGCTGCGGGTGCCCGGAGGGCAGGCCGGGAGAGGGGCGGGCAGCCTGGGGCGGGGCCGCGTGCCTCGCAGTGAGCTCTCCAGCCCTGTGCTCTCTGCGCCGGGTCCCTCCGCCCTGTGGCCGGAGACCGGCTTTGCTGGAGAATGTGGTGCGCCTGAGCGCAGCGCGCCTGCCCTCAGTACGCCTCATCTCCGTCCAGCTGCAGGAGAGGGTCTGGGCAGGCCGTGGGGGCCCAGGGGGTGCTGTCCAGCTGCTGATGCCTCACGGGTCCCACCACTGGGCCCCCCCAGACGAGGAGGTCCCCCCAGCACCCCCACGGCGGGGGTCCCTCCTCCCCCGTCAGCACCGCTCAGCACAGGGGCCAGGACGGGCAGGGCTGGCAGCGGCCCCATCTCCCCTCCTGGCGAGCGGCTTCCTCTCCCCTTCCCCGCCCCCTGCGACTCCTCTTGCTCCCCAGGCTCCGGCCTTCTCTCATCACCGAGCCAGGGGCTGAGCCCCGCGTCCCATTCAGGTCCGGCGCGTGGCCTGATGGTGCCGCGCAGGCTTGCCTTGCCCTGGGGGTGGGGTGTCACCGCGGCCCTCCCGCGTGCGCATGGGCAGGGGACTTGGCCTCTTTCTGTGATTACCAGCTGCGGCGACGGGGCGGCCGTGGGGGGCTTGGGTCTAAAGTGAAGCTCCTCGCCCTCGGCACCCCCGCCTCTTCTGGCAGGGATGAGAGGAACTCACCGTCCTGAGGAACGCGGCACCTGTGTTTTGGGGAGTTCGGGGTACAGGGCTTTGAAATTCTGGGCTGCTTCCTTTGTTTCGGAGTCAGGCTTGTCACTATCTATAGCAACGCTCCTTCTGATCCTCTTCGCTTTCCTAAAAGTCACCGCGTAGCATGGGGGGAGGTGTGACTCAGCCACCCACGCGCGGCCATCTGGGGGCTGCGCGGCCCATTCTGCTCCCGCCTCCCCACCCTCCGGCTCCGGGAGAGGACTCGGAGGCCTGCGCCCTGGACAGACTGGGGTGGGGGCGGGCCAGAGACAGAGACCGTGTTTGAGCCAAGAGTTCAAGATGAAGGCAGCGAGGCTTTGTTATGTCTTAAAATTTATTTCTAAAATGCATTTTTTTGGTATCTCTGTTTTTCTGCGCCAGTGTTCTGTCTCTTTCTGCCTCTTTCTACCCCTCCCCTCTCTCCATCTGTGTGTCTGTCTCTTTGTATCTCTGCCTCTCTCTCCATCTGTGTGTCTGTGACTTTCTCTCTCTCCCTCCCCCCCACCCCCTTGTTCTCCCCTGCTCTCCTGTCTCCCCAGTGTCTGTCTCTGTGGTTCTTCGTCTCAGTCTCTCTCAGACTCCTCCCTGGCCAGACAGGGCTGCCAGTAATGGGTATCTTGTGTTTCCCATCATTTACTTGGGGTCCAGAATGGTCCCTTTGGCTGGATGGCGTCCTCACAAGCAGGCTGTGCCGCCACGAGTTCTGTATCATTAAAAAAAATGATTCTGCAAAAAGCCATTTGGCTGCCACTGCCCGCCCCGCCCGGCGCCGCACTTCCTGCTGCTGTTGGGCGTGAAATCTGCGTTTCTCCCGGGCAGGGCCTGGGGCC
>PVIJ01004956.1:0-110270 GCA_004024925.1 Scalopus aquaticus | reverse complement strand
GGAAGTTTATCTCTGGGTGAAGGGCCTTAAATCTCAACCGTATGAGCTTTACCCAGTAGGCAATCAGTAGCTCAACAAGCATTAATGTTTTCTTTAAAAAATCTAAACTTTAAAGCTCTGCTAATGTATTATAAGTAAATCAAAGATACAAAGCATGATCTTCTCTTTATAAATGGGCAATATGCTACAGCAGTAATACATGTTCTTTCTATCCCATTCCTCATTTTAAGTGTTCAAAATTTCTGAGAGACAGTTTTAATCTCATTTTTGGGTACAATGTGCCAAAGGAGAGATCATATGATTTTTAAAAACAGTAATAATTCAATCTGTTTCACCAAAATAGCCAACATATTTTATAGAAAAAAATTAAAGTAGGCAGGTCAATGGAAAATATTAGTATTTCACTATAGAAAGAAGTAATTTAGATTTAGATATTAGTAAGAAGAAAGCCACAGTGCATACTCATATAAGAAATTAAATATATCCACAATGAAATGTTTGGCATATATCAATTAAATGCAAAAAACAAATCAAAAAGATTGCTAATTTACAGAACTGATTAGGCATTGTTAAAACTGTAATGTAAAATGCCATTCATCATTTAATTTACTTTGTATCATAAAATTACCAAGAGAAGTTACTTATGGATGCTATACTTCCTTTATAAATACTAAATCCCTGCTTCTGAATTGGTGGATGTTATATTTATTGACATTATAATAATCCTGACATTTAGAGAGGTGGGGACAATTGACATGGAAAATCTAAAGTTATTAACTAAGAAAACAACCACTTGTTTACAAGAAGCCCGCAGATTGACAGTTGCCAGGAAATCTGCAGACTGCCCCCCTCCATTGTCAGTTTCCAGAGCATTGCCAAAAATATTTTGAAATGTTCTTTGAGATATTTATACAGATTCAAAGAAAGGTCTGTAAGATTTTTAACTAATGACCAGGAATAATCTAAAAAAGGAAATAAACAAAGGTCAATCATTTTATTTACTGCAAAATTATAATGGTAAAATATTTCATTATTCTAGAAGACTCGTTCACACTTGAGAATTATCAAAGTAGTGCTCAAGGGATTTCATCATTTTATTGCATTAACATACAAAGTTACTCATTTCCATTATTAAATATGAGCAACTTCTCTTAATTTTATTCTGCAAATATTTAAGAGATTTTATGCCTGGCTAAAATATGACACATATTTATAAATATCCCTATGAATTTAAATAGTCTTGAATTTGCTATAAAATGAAAACTATTTTAGATGAAAACTTTCTACCATTTAGTCCCCACAACATGTAAAAGTAGCATCTAGATGCCAGCATAGAGCTTGCATGTCAAATCAGTACTAACATATTCCAAAGGTTTCTATTATGCAAAACATTTTCATTCCTTGTATCTAACAAGTGCTTTAATATTTTCAAAGCAATTTTTGGTAGATGGTGTATGATAAATATACATTACCTTCCCCTAAGACCACACTGAACTTTTGTTCAAGAAAATTGTTTGCTTTTTCTCTTCTAACTATAATTATGATCTAAAAATTCTGACAACATAACAGAAAAAAGTGATGGGGCAAAAGGGTGACTGTAAAACAAACAAAAGAATCTCTTCAGGTTTAGGTTCTGGTGGTATAAAGGATTAAAGTTGGCAATATAAATCAGTAGCCAAGTGACAAAAGAATGGTTATTAACAGATAGTCATATTTTAAATACCTTCTATGTGTCAGGCACTATTCTGTGGATACAACATGAACAAAACAAGAAAAATCCTTTTATCACCTTTATATTCCAATGGGCAAGAACAAAAACCAAAATGCTCACGTAAGCCAAAGAACGAGTGTTATAGGACAGAATAAAGTGGGGAAGGTATATAGAGCTTGCAATTCATTGGGCAGATGATATTCCAGCAAACTTCAGAAGGGGGCAATGTGACAATAAGGGTAAGAGTATTTTAGGTGAAGTCAACAATCACAAAGAATTCTGAAGCCAGTGTATGCTTGGCATTTTTGCAGAGCAGCAAGAAGGTCATTGTAGCCTGGCCATATAAAAGAATTTACATTTTATAACAGGAGAGGGATGGGGAAGCTTCTGAAGGGTTTTGAGCTCAAGAGTAACATGATCATACTCTAATTTCAAAAGGATGACTTTGGTTGAGGATATAATATAAGATAGATAGGAAAGGAGACAAGAGTGGAAGCAATGAGATAACGATGCTACCTGCCTGAATACATCAGGTAAATGATGTTGGTGGTTTGCACTATGATAGTTGATATAGAAGTGGAGATGTGTTCAAATTCTGGATAGTCTTTGAAAATATGACACACCACAGAATTGTCGGGTGAAAAGAATACTGTGAATTAGAAAAAAAGGAAATCATAGATAACTCCAGGATTTTAGTGTGAATAACAACTAGGATAGAGTTGACCTTGATGTAGAAAAGATCGCAGTTGAAATGGGTTTTATTTTTATTCATTCATCCGTTCATTCTTTTGTGGAAAAAAAGTTTAGCTTTGCTGTATTTGATGCTTATTTTGTGTCCAAATGGAAATGTCAAATAGGCATTTGGGAATACAAATCTAGGGTTAAAGGTAGAAGTCTGGCTGGAGATATGAAAGAGATATAGCATTGCATAGATATACAAGTTCAGATGATGTTACCAAAGGATCAAAGAATCAGATGTAATCTATATACAAATGGAATCGTACTTCACATTCAAATGGAATAAAAAGCAAGACAGACATTTCTTTTTAATTAATGGTTCACTTACACACATACATTCAGATATGAGTGTGCATTTAAATAAAGTCCACAATGACCACCAACCAAAAGTTATTTTCCTGAAAGTCAACAGTTGTGATATATTTAAACACAACTTAAGAAGAAAACAAAACAACAAAACCCCAAACTGTGAAATACTTATAATTTCAAATGGCATTAAACTTCACAGAGTAAAAAAGAAATACATACAACAAAGAAGAGGAAATTAACTTTAATGCATACAAAATAGTTAATTTTAAGTATTTCTAGAAATGAAGGCTGGTAGAAATTGTTATCAGTAGACCTCTAGTGGTTATTAAAGTAATTGATGATTTTACAATTTCCATGTTTTTTAATACCTCTTTCAGCATAAAACAAAAAGCGTTCAAGTGTTTCATTACCTCCTATAGAAAATTGTGCAAATGGCAGCAAATATCTAGTTACATCTTCGGAAAAACAAACAAACAAACAATACAACACAACAAGCTTCCTAAGTCGGTTGACAAATTACTGAATAAAATTTTCTATTTTTATACCTGAAATGACTTTATAGATTTTTTAAATCTAGAGCTTTTCCTTTCCCATTATAAAATCATTTCCATAAAAAGAGAAATCCAATACATATTTGGGTGTAACTCCTTCTTGTCTCAGACGATTGAAATACATTAGCATATTCTTGAAGCTAATATGTTTTAATCAAAATTTCAATATGTGAGCAGTGCATACATAATTTCACTTGTAAAGGAGACATGTTTTCTCTTTATATTAGAATGAAAGAAATGTTGATTTTGGAGGACAATGATCACTAACCTCTCAGCTGGTCAGGTCATAGCAATTCACCTTAGGTGAATATAAATTGGATTCTAATTGAATGTGAAATGTTGCAACTTAATTACCTCTTCTAAATTTAAGTCATTCTTATAAAAGATGGTTTTGTTCTTTATTAACAATTGGCAAGATGCAAAAGATGTCCTCAAGCTACAGTATTCTAGGTGACTCTAGATGTAGCTAGAGAAGGATCCCTGAGACAGTGATCTGCATCCTCAGTGCTATACTTTAGCAAACCGATTCGTTCTTACATTACTGTGATCCTTTGTCACATATTATGAAATAGTTTATTTTTAAAAGGTCAGGAGAATAATTTAATAAGTCATGTTCAGGACAAACTCTGTGTGTATAGTGACAAACTAATATGAAAAAGCAGTAATTATTATTACTCATAAAGGATCAAAATATATAGAATATTCTTAAAACATGTTTTGGATCTGGAGAAGGATTTCTAAGATGTCTGGTGATGACTCATAAAGGAACACAAATACAAAATGGACCAGCAATCTAATTTCCTACAAAAGAATATTTAAAAAGGAGAAAAACTGATCAGAATGATAAATTTAAAGTAACTGTGCAGGTACCTTAGAAATGATAGTTTCTGGATTCTGTCCCTAATTTAATGATTACTACTAGCATTTTCTTTCTGCCTAGGACTAGTATAAATTGAGATGGTACCAACTCAAGTGTACAGAAAGGGGCACTGTCTTTTTTAATTGAATTCAATTTTACCCACTCTGTTCAGAGAGGGAAATTAATGCCAAACGAAGGTATTAAAGTAATTTCCAGCTAAAACTCAGTGTTTTCACATAAATACTCTTTAAAAATTAGTCAGCATGCCTTATTTCCCTTCTCTCTAGGAGTCTAAATGACAAAATGCTGTATGAAGCATGGTAAAGGTAGAAGAGAAGGAAATAGAGGTCCATTTGTTCTTCCCTTTTTGTCCTCTAAAGAGTAATTTTCTCATAGATGCCTACCCTTGTTGACTACTGCTGCTGAACATGTCCCTGTAAGGACTTCCAAAAGAAACAGAATCAGGACTTCTTCATCCCAACTACAGAGATTCTTCCAGCTCATTAGACTACTCAGCTACTCCTTCCTGCCCCCATCCCATGCTGTGGTCTGTGTCCCTGAGACTTTCTATTAGCCAGATACCAAGGCACTTATGCTTTTGCAATTGTGCTCCTCCAATGTCATGTGGAACACAGACATCTCTGTGAGGTCTTCAGTCTTCCTGACTACACTTTGGGTAAAGAGACCCACACTCACTCTGTCTTTTACCCTTCATGCTTATTCCAATTACCCTGCCACCTTAGCCATGGTCACTAGGTTTCCCCCAGAGATCCATGCAGCTCACACTTCTAAAGTTCTCTTTTTTTTTAATTTTTATTTTATTTTTTAAAATTTATATTCTTTACATTATTGTGTATTCCCCATAGGTTTCCCACCACCAATTCACCGGTGAACCATCACCATGGTCCCTTGTGCTCTTTTCTCCCCTGTTTTGATCTCTTTTCCTCCCCCTCCCCTATACAATGTCTCATTTATGGTTGCCTGCTAGTTTTTGTTTTGTGTGCTATTTTCTTCTCCTGGTCTCTCATTTGGCTCCCCTATATTCCTCCTATAAGTGGAACCATTTGATTTTTTTTTTCCTTCTGACTTATTTTGCTGAGCATGATCCCTTCTAGCTCCATCCATGTTGCTGTGAATTGCATGTGTTTATCTTTTTTGATTGCTGAATAGTATTCCCATACAACTAAAAATGGAGCTTCCATATGACCCAGCAATTCCATTCCTTGGAATATACTCAAAGGACACTAAAACATTAATCCAAAAGGACACATGCACACCTACGTTTATTGAAGCACTATTTATAATAGCTAATATATGGAAACAACCCAAATGCCCAAAAATTGATGAGTAAACTACTCTTTCTTATATGTTGGACTGTTAACTTCTTTGGCCAGGAAAACTTCTTCTGTAATTATGCCTTCTTGTTCTTTCAAAACTTATTTGCTCAGATCTCAAGCAATTTCACTTCTATTTAAAGTCAGTTTCTTAGAATTTTATTCTAAGATGGAATCTTGCCAGTGAAAGTCATGGTTTTAAAATGTATATCCATGCTATTAATTTTAAAATATCTACTTAAGTGATCAAAAGTTAAGGAATTGATTCTTTTTTCTTTCTGTATTATATTTAGCCTGAGGCAATTCATTTGCAAAGGATATTGGTGAGCAGAAGTGAAAGGACTTAAAAAGGTAAGCACACACATATTAATATATTGCCCCTTTATACCTCAACAGTTTATGAAGCACACAGCTTTTGCACTTGTTGTTCTTCCTGCCACAAGTGCTTGCATGCCTTTTTTTTTTTTTTTTTTTTTTTTTTTTTTTTTTTTTTTTTTTTTTTTTTTTTTTTTTTTTTTTTTTTTTTTTTTTTTTTTTTTTTTTTTTTTTTTTTTTTTTTTTTTGCCTGGGTACTGTCGTTCATCTTCTGGGCCTGTATTACTTCCACTAAGAGGTATTTCCAGCTCCTCCTCCTTGCTCCTTGTCTAAGTTAAACCAGGCCCCTGGTTATACTTTTTCATGAGGCTTCTTTCCTTCCTAGTGATTGTCCCAGTTTGTAATTATAATATCAGTCTTGTGTTTTCATTTAACTAGACTGTAAATCAACATTAATAGTTTAGTCCCCTTCATGTTTTACATAGTTTTGAACTCCCAGCATACTTGATGGAGTTTTGGTACATAGTAGGTAGTCGATAAGCATTTGTTAATAAATGAGTATGTTATCTTATTTGTTCCTGTTACATGCACTGTGATAGCAATAAGTGAAATATGAAACCTAACTAGAAATGTACATAAATGACATCAGGACACACAGGGTATGTGACAGAACTGGGATCTAAAATTTTATTGAATCCCAGTCCACTTTTACCCATTATATCACATCTTTTTCTACTAGCATCTTTAATAGAGTTTGGAATCTGTGTTATCAGCACATCTTAGTAAATCCTTGCTTGACAAGGTACATTTTTAATAGCAAAAGATAACATGATTAAGAAAAGAAACCTGCATTATAAACAATAATTTGTAAGAACTTAACAAGGTAAAATATTTTTAAAAGCAAAATATTATATGGAAAGAAAACAAAAGACAGGATTTTATTTTGAAATGAGAATAATATATAAACCAAGAGACTATTTAGATTATTCAACTTCATGATTATACAACCATAATAGATTAAGATATATTTTAAAAATGGATAGAAAAGGTAAATAGATTTCTCCAAAGAAGACACACAGATGGCCAAATGGCACAGGAGAAATTGTTCTTGATCACTTATCATCAGGGAAATGGAAATCAAAACCAAAGAGAGATACCATCTTACACCCTTAAGAATGACCCATATCAAAAAGACCAGTAACATCTTGTGTTGACAAGGTTGTGCAGAAAAAAGGAAACTACTGATGGGAATGTAAAATAGTTCACTCCCTATGGAAAACAGTATGGAGTTTTCTCAATATATGCACTCTTATGTTCCTTGCTGCACTATTTATAATAGTCAAATTATGGAAACAAACTAAATGCCCACTACAGTTGTGTGGATCAAAAAGATGTGATTCACATATGCAAAAATCAACACAAAATGGATAAAAGATTTGAATATAATACTTGATACCATAAAATATAAAGAAGAAAACATAGGAAAACCACTCCATTATAGAAACCTCAGGAATGTCTTTGAGGATTCATCTTCAGAAGCAAGGAAAACCAAGGAGAAGATAAACTGCTGGCACTACATCAAGCAAAAAAGCTTCTATACAGCAAAAGAGACAATAATCAAAATAAAAAGACATCCTACTGAATGGGAGAAAACACTTGCAAAACATACGATAAATAAAAGACTGTATCAAAGAACTACAAAGAGCTTACACAACTCAATAAAAACAAAGCAAATGACCCAATCAAAAAATGGGCAGAAAACTAAAAAGACATTTCTCCAAAGAAGAAATGCAAAAGGCAAACAGGCATATGAAAAAACGTTTAACGTCACTAATTATCAAGGAATTGCAAATCAAAACCACAATGAGATATCATTTCTCTCCAGTGAGAATGGCCCACAATTAAAACAAAACAAAACAAAACAGAAACAACAAATGCTGGCAAGGATGTGGAGATAAAGGAACCCTCTTAAACTGCTGGTGGGAATGTAGGTTGGTCCAGGCACTATAGAAAGCTGTGTGAAGGTTCCTCAGAACACCAAAAAAGGATCTACCATATGATCCAGCATATGATCCAGTGATTCCACTCCCCTAATAATCTTCCCAAAGGACACAAAAACAATAATTAAAAGCTAATCTGCACTCCTATCACAGCACTACTTACAGTAGTCAAGAAATGGGGAAAAAATACCCCCAAATAAATGAATAGATCAAAAAGTTGTGGCATATTTACATAATGGAATATTACTCAGTAATCAAAAAGACAAACTCATGCCATTTGTAGCAACATGGCTGGAACTTGAAGGGATTATGCTGGCTGAAATAAGTCAGAAAGAAAAAGATAAATATCTCATGGTCTCACTTATATGCGGAATATAGAGAAAGCAAACAAAAGGTCAAGAAAAGTAAAAACTAACAGGTGACCATAGATCTCAGGCATACAGCAAGGTAGGAGGAGGTAGAGGGATCAAAACAGGGAGGAAAGGACACAGGGAATGTAGTAATGATTCACGGGTTATATGGTGGCAGGAGGAGTATGGGGACTCTAAGAATTTAAGAACAAAAATAATCTAAAAAATATGTGGTTCATGTACATGATGGAATACTATTTAGCTATTAAAAAAACTGATGAACTCTTGCCATGCGTAATAACATGGATGGAACTGGAGGGGATGATACTAAGTGAAGTAAGTCAGAAGGAGAATTTATATGCAGAATGTAAAGAAATAAAACAAATAGACAAAATCAAACCAATAACAAATCCTAGAAATCTGACTCTAACACAGGCTATGGATGGGGGAGGTGGACCAAAGAAGGGAGAGTGTACAATATACTATGTTGGAGGATTATGATGCCTCAGTGGTGGGTGCAGCGTGGCAACATACACCTAAAAGGGGTGATCCTATACCTCTAAATCATATACGTTGTTATAAACCAATGTCCTCTCGGGCCTCCCCGGTGGCGCCCCGGTTGAGCGCTGCGCTGTGGAGCTGTCGGCAGCGGCAACGAGAGTTCGATGCCCGGCCGGGGAGAATCCCACATGGCACGGCAGACCTCTCCTGCCTTGCCCACTGCTCCCCTCAGCAGTGTATTTCTGATCTGCCTGTTTTGCTACCCGCTCTGTCTCTGGTGAACCCTCTCGCCGCCCCACGCCTCTGGCCTGTACCCCAGCTTGTATGTATAAATAAAAAAATAAAAAAATAAAAATAAACCAATGTCCTCTCAATAAAAGTTTATAAAAAGCAACATTAAAACAAAAATAAAAATCAAAAGGATAAGAAAAAGTATATTCAGAAAAATTTGATTCCACTTCTTTATCACTTTCAACCCACCTCCTTTTGAGTAGTTATCCTTATTAAGTTTCAAAAATTTATTACTCCTGTGTTAAAATTCCTCTAAAAGTAACCTTACTTTCATTTCTTACATAAATTAACATCTGTAATGACACCTTACTTTTAACTTAGTAATATAGCCTCTAAATATTCTATATAAAGAGATTCTTCTATTATTTTGCAGTTGCATTTTTCCAATGTATAGATTTTTTCATTCAATAAACTATGTATACTACCAGATTACTTCTACCATATTCCTATTAAAATTGATCTTGTGAAAAAAATTTTTCAAACAAAAGTTGATACCTAACCTATTTAGAACTTAGAAAATTTTAATATCCTGAATAACACTTGTATTATTCTTTATAAGAAAATGAGATAGGTCCTCATCTATAAAAACAAATGAAGAAGTTGGTCTATTTACAGATTAGTCAGTTAGTAAGTCCCTATAAAACATGTAGGCACATTCACAATCCTTACACCGAAAATATGGTATTTAACTCACATTTCACCAAATGTAAGTTCTCAAAATCACAGTATTTCACAAGCATTTAATAAACTTTATTGATCTACCTTTTTCTTTTTACAAATACAAATAATTTCAATTTATAAAGTAAAAGTTTTTTTTTTATTTTCAAAGTGTGTTCACATTGTGTAGGGGTGATATCCCATGATTATATGTCTAATTAATTTAATCTGGATACTTTCCCCATTACGCACTTCTTTTCAACATTCTTTTTAAAATGTATTTTTATTGGATCAACAAGAACATTATTCTTATATAAGGTATATTATTTTAAGATATGTGACTTTTATAATTGATATTTAAAATAACCTATTCATCTAGATGCTTTTTGTAGAAAATGGAACTCTTTGTTTGAAATAGTGTATTCCTTATTATTATTTCACACAAAGCAAAGCTGAAATGTTACCCCCCCCAAATGCTTATAAGATAAATAATTATTGGCATGAGTGGATGGTCATGAATGAAATGATTTTCCCCTTCTGCCAAAGCTTGATCTTAGTATTTAGAATAAAGCACAGCAAAATCCAAATGAGAAGATTCAAAACAATGAATGCCGCAAAAGAGGTCAATCATAATTTCTTTTTGTCATTTCCATACAAAGAAAGAAAAGGAGGATATGAAAGAAATTAGTGAATGTTAATTACATCTTTAACAGATAAAAGGAAATATGAATTTTAAACACAGGGCAATTATTGCCAAGAGATATTTATTAAAATGAACAGAATCTAAGTTTGCTAGTTCTATTTTAGAAAGCTGGACCAAACCATTAGATTTCAATGGCTGGAAATAGTATTTTAATTTGTTCATAATAATGCAGAAACAGTAAGGATATAGGTATGAAAATCAGAAAGTGTGGGGAAACATCTACAAGTAGCTATTATAGACAAATTAAAAAGCACAGACAATACTAAAAGATTGGCCAGAATATTAATTCTCTGGTCAGAAAACAAGAACATGATGAGATGGTTGAGCATGCATGGCATAAAATAATGTGTCAGCAAGCAGCTGCAGAATATACCAATGCAATGTTCACAGAGGTGGGCTTGTGGCAACTTAGAAACACATCTTTAAAGACAATGACTTCAGTATATTTGTTCCAATCCTGCTTTAATGTAACTTAGTGGTGAGGTGATGACAGGCTAGCTACTTAGCCTCAATGTCTTCATCTATACCATAAAAATAACAATACCTAATACCCTACTTTATAGGATTGTTGCGAATATCTCAAAATTTCATTTGCAGAACTGTGCATGGTATATCGTAAACAACCAAGAAACTTTAGTCCTTCATCTATCCTCACTTTCTGCTGGAAATACCTAAAATAATAATTTGATTTTAGATGGTTAAATCCTCATGACATTTTAGATGCTTTTTCATCAGTTCTAAAATAGAATTATGGACATGACATATTTAGATATACTGTTGAGGTTGTTGACAGGAGCTGAGAGAGTAAGCATATCCTTACAGACCAATTTGGAATCCTGGCATTGGTGCTCAATGTACTAAACTCCCCCATGTCTATAATGCTAATCTGATTTTTCTTGATTGCTTTATCATAGATTTTAACAAAAACAGAGCCAAACAGTGACACATTTATATTTTGTATAATGCCAGGATCTATTTTCCAACATGTTAGACAGAACAAAAATATGTATTAGTAAGCTAGATCCCCATTTGAGAGATGAGCTGATTAATGATATTTAACTGCCAAAACCTAAAAATTTCAGACATTACAATATATTTACCTTTAGGGTTCCTAAAGAGTTAATGATGCTGTTGTTGAAAGAAAAAATCTGGTACCTCAAGTCCTTGGTATAAATTTTATGGAGGAAATTTATCGAAGGAAAACAAGATCGAAGTACTAAAATACTCTGCTAATGTCTCTCTCAATATCTTTCTCAGTCTCTCCACACACATGTCCACACATACATTAATATGTGCATATTTACATATACAAATACATTCAAGAAGGAAGAAGTGTTCTTATAAATGATGCTCAAAAAAAGAGGAAAGTTAAAAAAAAACATTAATTTCACATTTTGGCTACATCCATCAACCTTTGTGCTGCCCACAGTTTCTTACAGAGGACAGAATGATTCTGGACGATGCTTACCGTTAAGACTGGAAGGACAAACTGGGAGAGGGAAAGTCTGCCCTTCAGCAATCCCCCTTGGCTGTCCAAACACTTCTCATGTGTAGGGAACAAAAAAGACTCTTTAACGATGGAAGGTCTGACTCAGAGAATTATGGGGGTCCTCCATCATCCTTTAATCCTTTCCTCTTGTCTGAGAAAAACTTTAAACCCAGTTCAGAGATAGGTAAAAAATGTTGGAGCCCCATTTAATTTTTAATGGAAAGAATTTTGCCAGCATGAAGACAACAGAACTTGTTAAAGAGAAGAAAGAGAAGCCTCAAGGGGCAGGCAATGAGAGTGTTCTAGAACTAAACTAAAATTTAGAGAAAAATATCTAAGCTTCTCATTTACAGATATAGAAATAAATGGTTATTAAAAGATATTAATAATTCCTTTAAAAAATCTTGAAAACTAGTTACTGGTAGAACTGGGATAAGATTCCAGATCTCAAGATTTAACATTAAGATTCTTCAAGCTGCCATTTTAATGAATTCACTTTAAGAACTCAGAGGTACCTTGAAGTTCCACTGGCAAAAGACAAGGGAAAGAGCATAGCCATCAGAAACTCCACAGTAAAATGTAGTAAGGACATAATATTCATTTATGGGTAAGGAAATCAACTATCTACTTTCTAATGTTAATTAAGAAAGTCTGACTCTAAGGGTTGAGTGCACTTTCACTATAGAAGTAAAGCTAAAGCTTAGAGAGAAATATCTAAGCTTCTCATTTACAGATATAGAAATAAATGGGGAAGAAATTTCAAAACACCATTCAAATACAACATTTTACTCTATGTCAAACATTGTACTTGTTTCTAAAGGTAGTGTGCAAAGAAGTATAAGACTACCTCAGTTTCCTCCCCCAGGCACTCCTAGTCAAGTGAAGAGGTGAGATTGAAAAGAAAACAATTATACTATCAAATTATAATGAAAATTCTTCATTTACTTTCTTCAGTACTCTGACTGTCCTTTCATCAATCCACCACCCAATTATAACCCCTGTAAAACCAGTAAAGAAAGATTTTTATGGTCAATTTATCCCCATTTTGTAGCTGTTTTATCTCTGTACAGCTCTCATGCATCACCAACTTCAAAGACCTATTCAACACTGAATTATTTTTGCCTAAAGGAGGAAGCTGTTTTTTTAATTTTTAAAATTTTTTAAAGATTTATTTATGCATACAAGAGCTGGGTTGTAAGCCAGAGGTGTGTGTGTGTGGTGGTTGGGGGGGGGGTCAGAGGATTCACCAGAGACACAGTGGGGAGCAGAGCAGGTGGATCGACTGAAATACACTGCTGAGGGGAGCCGCGGACGAGACAGGAGAGGTCTGCTGGGCCATGTGGGTTAACTCCCTGGGTAGGGCTCAAACTCGTGCTGCAGTAGCTGCCCATAGCTTCATAGTGCTGAGACTTAACCCCTTGCACCACCAGGGAGGCCCCTGTTGTTGTTTTTTTTTTTCCCCAGGAAATAACTAGCTGACCCACAGTAACAACAAAAAAGTTGTAAAGAAACACAGTATTACACAGACTTTACAGTGAGAATATGTAAGGGCTCGTCAGGTGATAGTAGAAACAAACAAAAAATTAGAAAAAGGATTGTTCAAGACATTCATGTTGGAAAAATTCAAGTAATTCTGATTTTCTTAACCAGCAGAATATACAAATTGATAGGTTCCAAAATTTATTTGAATGAATGCACATGAGATACATATGTTACAATATCCCTCCAGTGTCATGTGGGTTTTTGACCTTATGCTTTATCAGACAGACAAAACTCAATATTCAAGGATTAAAGGTCTAATATCTGCTAATTGGTTCTAATAGAATTTTGTCATCTCTTGGAGGTGATTAAATATTGAATATTGGATCCATAAATCATTTTTGAAACAGTGAACACTGCCATAAAATAATAATAACAAGCCACAAGCATCAATACCTCTAAACAAAAAAATTCCAAATCAACCCAACATCCTTCACTGGTCAGCTTGCTAAGGCAAGCTTGGAAACTAGCCCATTTCCCCTAATTTCACAGAACCTCTGGGCCCAGCTGACTGACTGATCGTGGGGTGTGCAGGTTTCAGATAGAAATCAGTAAGCTAAATTTCTAAACAAGCACTCACTTATATGAGAAACCATTTATGTATGTAATAATCAGTAAAATATCATAAAATAGAAGTTTAACTTGAGAAAAGTAAATTTACAAATTATGTCTCAAAGGGCAAGAAGAAAATAATACTCCATATAAAAGCATTTTAAATAAATACATAATTAAGCATATTTTACCATACTTATAATTTATATGTAAACCAAATTGCTACATATATATATGCATGCATGCATGTATGTATGTATGCATGTATGTATGTATTTTATTTTTGGAAATAGAGAATTACTGCTTAGTAATAATTTCCAATGACTACACACACATAATATTACAAACTAATGTAGCAGTCAAAAATTTATCTATTTTATAGTAATGTTCTTTTCAATTATCTGTTTTCTTTATATTACTTGTAAAGTAACTACATTTCTGCAAATTATGATATAATCATGTATAGAAGAAATGGCATGAATAAAAAGCTTTCTAAAATCTTCATCAGCTTAACGGTCTCAACCCAGAATAATTAATTCAATAAATTCGTTACTAAAAACCTGGCATCAGCACAATTTGAATTAAGGAAAGGAGTAGCACCATATTTTTTTTTGAGGCATTTTAAATTCAGAAATATACGTGCTTAAGAATTGAGAACAATAACACCACTAAGAACAGGGTAAATATTGGAAGTCCAAGACTCTATGTAAAAAAAATTCATTTTACCACTTTTGCTTTATGCAAAATTTCCTAAGCCATCAGTAAAAATTAAAGGAAAATAAAGTTGTTGAACAAAGAAAATGACTTACATAAGACGACATAACCTCAGTAGGGAATGTGGTGTTCAGCCCAAAAAATTTTAAAAAGCTTTTCCAATTAAAATTCACCATCAGGGCCTCCCTGGTGGCGCAGCGGTTAAGCGCTGCGCTGTGGAGCTGTCGGCAGCGGCGAAGCGAGTTCGACGCCCGGTCAGGGAGAATCCCACATGGCGCGGCAGACCTCTCCTGCCTTGCCCGCTGCTCCCCTCAGCAGTGTATTTCTGATCTGCCTGTTCTGCTCCCCACTCTGTCTCTGGTGAACCCTCTCGCCGCCCCATGCCTCTGGCCTGTACCCCAGCTTGTATGTATAAATAAAAAATAAATCTTTAAAAAAAATAAAATAAAATAAATAAATAAATAAAATTCACCATCATAAAAAGTTAATCACTAAATTTAATTTCTTATTAATATACTGTTTTACATAATTTTTATTAAAAACATTTTTCATTATATTTTCTAACTAATTTAAATGAAAAGTATTTACTTTTATTGCTGGTTTATATGCTTTGATAATTACATGAAAGTATCCTATTCAGCTAAATCAGACGTAATTTTAGTCACAAACATTTTTACTAACATTGTATTCACTTAAACATGGAGCAGTAAAAGGGTATTATAGATGTGTTTTTGCATGTGTATACATACAGAAGTTGCATTTAGGTTGCCCACTCAAATTTGGATATGTTGCACTGAAAGTTCTTACTTTCTGACTACTTGCCAGATTAATCCACACCATCCGTAAAAAGTCCTAGCATAGGCCTAGCACCAGAGTCTCCAATAAGAAGGATGGGTGCAAGCTAAAAGTTTCTCTGGTATGTGTTCTTACTTGTATTGCCACAAGAACTTTCCAGACCAACTTCATTGACTAGATGCACTGTAACCAAAGGTCAGTGTGTTCATGTGTACATTTATAACTTGGTTTAAGATTGTGCACTACATGAAGGTAGGGATCATGGATTTTTGTGTTCACCATTATTTATACATCTCATAACATAGAGGAAACTCCAAGAGAAAGATAATGTTGCTGAGACAGCAAAATGGAAAATAGTACAAATCATATAAACCTATTATAAAAAAATAATGATAAAATCTTCCGTATATACAGAGAAAAACAAGGAATAACACAGTAACTGTCAATATAACTTAATTAGGGGAGTGTGATTATCAGAAGGAGGGGAAGAAAGGAAGCACAAAAGATATGTAAAAATTATGTGACAAATAATGATTGTGGTAAAAAGTTACATTTTAATCATTTAAATAATAGAGCATTTAAGAACTATCTCAGATGGAGCAACTGAAAGGAAAATCAGAAACACAGAAGATCCACTGATTTATATGGTTTTACATTCTGGAATAAAACAACTGATAAATACAAAAAATGAGATTTTGTACAGTGACACATCTTCAAGAGAATGTTAAAATTCAGGTAATACAGAGAGAGAGAGAGAGATAGTCCTGAACTGAGGAAAGATCTCAGGGCTTAGAAAATTGAATTTGGGATTCACCAGGGTACAGAAGGCGTTGAAATCCACAATTCATTGTGATCATGTAGAGTAAATGAAGAGGAGAGAGTTAAGGGTTCCACCCTAGAGAGTTCTGACATTTCCAGAATACGATTTGGAAGATGAACCCACAGAATTGAGCAAGAAAGAAATCCCCCAGAAAATCAAGGTTTGTCTTTTCATGTTAGTGTTGAGATAAGATTGGATCAGTGAATTTGGTCACATGAAAACTGCTGGCAATCTTCACAAGAGCAAGTGAAGTGGAGAGGTAAGGATGAAAAATGATATGTGACAAAAAGAGTAGAGTGAGGAAGTGGAGATGATAAGACTGCTTTCAATGTGTTTTGCTGTAAAATGTGGTGCAAAGAAACGCAGCAGTGAATGGAGGGATACAGTAAGATTAATGGAGTCTTTCCCAAGTAGATACTTACTGTAACATTTTTATATGTTAATCCTGAGGAAAACCTAGATGCATGAGAAGGAAGAGATAGCAGCAAGATAAAACTCAATGAGAAGTGTGAGGTAAAATCATTTATCATGTAAGGGAAGGCCTAGGTGCAGACTGGAGAAGGAACAACTGGATATCCTTACATTTGAAGCATACATCAGTATATGATGAGAAAGTGTTTCCCCCATAAAAGTAAGTAATCTTTGAAGTTATTCCACTGTGTGCTATTTAAATCAATATAGATTTATATCTCATCAATTATCTTCTAGCTAAATGTCCATAATTGGCAAAAGTAAAGTATGAATTTGCATCCTAGGAGACATCTTCATCTTATTTACATTCTCCAAAATAATAGACTAGAAAAGATGACATAAACAGGCAAACTACATGAACAAATAAATTAATAAAGTACTAGACACATGTCTTTATATTTTGTTATATATTACTTATATCTAAATCACAACTCAATATTACAAATTCCCTAGTTAATTGTCCTTTATACTGCAATAGTTTTTATACTATGTAGTGAATAAAATATGCTTTTAAAAGGGCACAAAATGGAGTAGAAAAGGACACAAGGGACCACGGAGATGGATCACAGGTGAATTGATGGTGGGTTACCCAAGGGGAATACAATATGTAAAAGATATAAATAACAATAAAAATATATATTTTTTAAAAAATAAATAAAATAAAATAAATGATGATCAATGCACCCTTTCTTTTCCTTTAATCCATTTCACTGATACGTTTTAGACTCACCTGAAATGAAAAAAAGAAAAGTCCCCTACACAAACATACCTGTTTTGGTACTTTGTGTGTAATTAAAACTAGGAATTTCTTAGTCCTTGGCAGCATAAACAGAATATTAGCAGCCAGAACTGCAGCTGTCTTTTGCAACCAGATTTTAATAACAAGTATCAAAGAAAAAGGAATTTTTTCTTATTTATAATATGTACAAAACTAGGCAGTCAAAAAGTGAACTTAAGCATCTCTATTATCAGAATAAAAACTAATTTTGAATAAAACTGTTTAATATCCTTCTGCATAGCCCTTAAATTTTCATCCATGGCTACCCACATAAGGTACGTTTCTTTCAATATACAATTTTATACTTGCAAAGACAAAAATCTATAAAGACAGCTTTTAAAGATCGCATATAAAATATTAGGCCTAAAGAATTATTTAGCAAGTCTATTTCCTCTATATATCCAGATTTCTCTTATTAAAGGCAATGGGGGTGAATCAGGAATTTTCAATCAACCCAGGACAAATTTATTCTTTCATAATTGAATAAAGTAGTTTATAATTCCACGACAAACCTACCAACAAAACAACATCAGTTTGGTAAAAATGTCCTTTCCTATCGTTTTTAGTTATCTTTTTCTTTTAGTAAAAAATAAAAACTTCCAAAGTGCTCTTTTTATCATTTTAAAACTCTTAATTCAGTCAGAAGAATGATGGTCCAAGAAACCAAAACTAGAACACTTATCACAGAAATACAAACTCTGTTGATACAAAACACTTTAAGATCAGGGAGCAAATCAGAGTAAACTTGAATTTTACAACTAACAGCTGTTTATAGATCATCTCTCACCTTAGTTTGAACAAACAACTTGAATCCAAAATTAACAAGCATATAGGGGGAAGGTCCCCATATAAACAGATAAAAATTGACACCCTTTTATAAGGGTTAGAGGTGGTGGTTGTTTCAAAAAATTCTGATGCAGGTTTTTGTGGTTTGGCTTTGTTTGTTTGTGTAGTTTGATAGGCTTACCATCTTGCTGTCCATGAAGATTCTGTGGGCTTTGCATTCTTTCCTCGAGATTGGAGCTAAGATCAGAGTTCACAGCTGACATCCGTGTCGAATCGCTCATATCAAACTCATCACTTTCTATTAAACTTTCATCCTGAAAATAGTTTTAAAATATCATCACACATCATAAAATAGAATATATTCAAATAATGTGCATTTTATCAATAGGGTCCATTAAAGTTTAGCCAGTAAGAGAGCTTTTACAGAACTCAGTTAAATATGTTAAAATGTTACATGTTATTAGGTACTTAAAATAACAAATAATGGAATAATTTCTCCCTTTAAAGAATTTCAAGACTTCTGAACAATGTGTCCCTGTACAGGCAGGTTTAAAAGGTAAACTAAAGTGTTTGGGAAGATGTAGTTGGGGAATTATCCTGAATACTGAAGGAACAGATTGTTTTTAATTGGTAAAATCTTCCTAAGAGAATCAATCACAAAATATAGGCTAAAGAAAAATACATATTTTGATTTAAAAAATTGACCTAATAAAATATGATCAGCAAAAATTTTAGAATGCAGTAAATTATTAACCAAAAAAAAATTTTTTAAAGATTTATTTTTTATTTATACATACAAGTTGGGGTACAGGCCAGAGGCGTGGGGCAGCGAGAGGGTTCACCAGAGACAGAGCGGGGAGCAGAACAGGCAGATCAGAAATACACTGCTGAGGGGAGCAACGGGCGAGGCAGGAGAGGTCTGCCGCGCCATGTGGGATTCTCCCCTGCCGGGCCTCGAACTTGCGTCGCTGCTGCCAACAGCTCCACAGTGCAGCGCTTAACCGCTGCGCCACCGGGGAGGCCCTAACCAAAAATTTTTAATTGACAAACAGGGTAGATTGTAATAGGAGATAAACTTATATGTCTAGATTCAAAGTCCACTTTTGTTGGAGAACAAGATAATCTTAGCAATCTTTTTTTCCTTACAAGTGATTATAAATTGCACTGAAACCACAAAAAAATGGAGTTCTAGGTAAAAGTATACAAGGTCCATTTACAAAAATCTAGTTCACCAAGTGGCTAATTACCAGCAAACATTAGCCTAATGATTGATTCAATAAAATCTGTCAAATATCAACTTAAACCAATTCTAACATATTTTGTTGAAGTAATTTCACCAAAGCAAACTCCTTTTAAAGAACTGATTTTTTTGACAAATGTTGTGCTTATGCAGGCAGGAAACCCTGAGAAAAATGTGCACAATATCATAATTGATTCATTGAAATTGCTATGTTTGACTTCAATTTGTAAATGTTTGATCTGAAAGTTTCACGTTAACATAGCAATTAGTAGTAGCAATAGCAATGCTACAATTTATTGCAGAAACTGTTCTTTGTATTTGTTCACTCACTTAATCATCATCATAACCTATGAGTAGAGGCCAGGATTCACCCCAACTTTACAGATCCAAAGCTGAGGCTGAGAGCAGTTAAACAATTTTTCCCACTTATATAAAACAGAAATGGTATTTATATGAAGTCACACGAAGTCTTGAGAAAATAAAATAGGAGAAGTTATCTAGGTTTCAAAAATGACACTGAGGTATCAGTTAAGATGTTGCTATGGTTGGGAGACAGGAGCATTTTAATAGATTAACAAATTAGCATCTTGAGGCACAGGTTAAGCACAGGTGATTTTGGTGTCCTTCCTTTCGCAAAGGTCTGATCATAACTGGGTATACTTAGTAGCACTAGTTCTTCATTAATTCAGTCACTCTCTGAGAGTTCTGGGCAATCAGCCTTCTCCTGGAGGCATGCTGTCTCTCAGGACTTTATGTTTTCTCCAATTCTAAAGTCTAAGAAAACCTAAATTCTAAGAAATTCCAAAGCATCTGAAATACATATATATGTTTGTGTATATATGTATATATTTGCATGTATATGCACACATGTGTGTTAAAAGAACAAGATAATTTCGATGTATACAACACTGTTAATCAATGTGCACCATATACAATACATATATATGCACACTTAGCCAGATGATACATATCAACTATATAACACATATATGTCATATATATTAGATCATGGTATTTTAGAGCATGAGTTTTAGAGCCAGACTGCCCCATTCAGATCGGTGCTCTGCCACTTATCAGATGTGTCACCTCCTGTGCCTTAGTTTCTTTATATATAAAATGGGAATGATAATAGCATCAATCCTATATAGTTATATGAGGATTAAGACAGTATAACATATTTTAGGTGTTTAAAACAATGTCAAGTATATATAAGCACAAAACTGATACTGTTGTGTAGAATATATAAACTTGCTATAGTATATAATAAAACGTATTTATTACATCATATGAAAAAACAAAAACAAATATGGTAAACATGTTTATAAAGTAGCTGTGTAATATACATAAATGTAGTCTTTATAATAAGCATTTATCCTATAGACTGCAAGTAGCTAACTATATATAACCTAATAAATTATTACTTTCATGATGTATATATTATACATATTTATGTGAGTAACATGTATGTATGTATAAGAAGGTATGTGTACATGTGTGCCTATATGATTAAAGAAAAGCTAGATAAAACGAGTCAGGCCAGTCTCTGTTCTACAAAATGGTTGTATAAACTGTTATAGCATATTATGGGTGATCAATAAACATCTTACCAGCACTAAATGACATTCTTGCCACAAACATTTTAGGAAATATGGAAAAGAGATTAAATAGTTATGTAACCAAATGCAATTATTATGTATCTTGTTATTTTTTAGATCATCATTTTAAAGTATTTATTATCATCATAAGTGGTTTAATGATTGTGATTTTTAAAACATTTCCTCCGTGATTTCCTAATAAATATATTTCACTGTTCACAACTCTTCTCCTTATTAGAATATCAATTATCCAATTACTTACATTTATAATAAGCTATAATGAAACTAAGTGCATATATTCATTATGTAAGTTCATTAAATGATAAAATTATTTGCAGTTAAATGAAAGTTGACAAGAGTGTATGAAATATAAGAATTTAGTACATTTTATTATCAAAGTAGAGAAAATGTTAATCACTCCACGTAGAAAATGTTAAATATTTCTAAAGATGAAAAATAGGAAAACTTAATTGATAGGCTAGCATATATTTATCATATTCATGATCCTCTTTAGACTATTCATCTAAATCCTTCATTTTGTGATTTCTTTAGTTTTGTATGCCAACCTGAAAAGTCTGTACATCCTACCAATGTGAGTTTATACTTTATGTGAATCTCATGATACTGAAGGCACAATCACAATAGAATTCTGCTTCCTGTAAGTTTAATTTTTACCAATTAGAAAAAATATTTAACTCCATTAGAAGTAATTTTCTGCTCAGTCTTTTCACTTTTAAAATTAGCACCTATTTTTTAAAATGTTTATCATTGAGCTTTTACTTATATTTTGAAAGCTTTCTTGAAATTCAGATTACTTATCTAGTCTATACTTTATTTTAATTTTCAACTTCCAGATTTCACCTCCAGAGTCTCTGCTATATACCTCCTGATTTCCCTTGTTATTGTCCTTATTGGTTGAATGTTTTATATTACCATTTCCTGAACAATAAAACAAGGCCCCTAATTATCTACCTATCTCCAATTTCTTATCAGTGTTATTGACCAACTATTGTCAAGTAAATCTTCAACTTAGAAACACAGTATTTCTCTGCTCATAAATTTGTGCTTATATCTATTTTCTACTAAGTAATTGTAAATTACATCAAACATTCAGGGTTTTCCATAAGACTACTTAACTCCCTTTAGACAACTACATTGCTACACATCTCATCTTCGTCACATTGACACTATCCTATGCTCAGATCAACTTTAAGTCTATATTATTAAACTTTGTATGAAATATACCACCTCAAATGATATTGTGAATGAGGATACATCTTGTTAAAAATTCAGATGAACAGGCTGCACATATCTAACCAAGAACTAGAATTTTGGGGGTGGAATCCCATACTATGCAATTCAGTAAGGTACATGGGTGTCTCCAATGCTATTTACCCAGCATTGTTCAAGAAAATATCTTATACTGATGAAATTATGCTATATTTCCCCTTGGTTATTGAACATTTGAAATGTGGCTACTGCTACTGAAGAACTGAAGTTTTAATGTTAGTTCATTTTAAATAATTTTAAGTAAAATTTAAACACCTATATGCAATGAGTATATATCAAATTGGTAGATTCAGTAATTCTTCATTGTTGGATCTGGAAATTATTTCCAATCATTCACTATTTCAATGCAGTAAACATTGAATACATATATTGCTTCATACATTGCATTTCCTAGTATAAGTTTGTAGTGAAAATATGTAAATACCATTTAAAACTTTTTAATAATTATGATTAAACTCTCATAAAACAGGTTAAGCTCCCACAGTTTATAAGGTCAACTGATGTGATATTGGATGCAGTATTTTATAAAATCTCAAGGTGGTATGTCCCAAATAAGTTGATTTATTAAAATTTGTTTTTTGACTCCTATGAATTGAGTGGCCTGTCCTATGATTATTTCCCCTGCTTATTTTGCATGAAACATGTTGTCCATCTTACTGTTCCAACAGCAACTGAACATGCTCCTACCACAGGGTCTTTGCAGTACATCCCTAATATGTACTCATATATACATACTTCATTTCCAGTTTTGCTCAAATGATACCTTCCCAAAGGAGGTATTTAAAATTGTGATTCCTCACCCTAAGGGGATTCCTATACCTGGCTACCTTTATTTCTCTTAATGGTATTTAGCATCTCCTATATACATACTTCATTTTTACTTCCTTTATAGTCTCTCACATGAGAAGATAAGTTTACTAAAGGCAAGATTTCATCCCTTTATTCACTGTTGATTCATTTCTCCATTATCAAGAGTGACAGTTACATAGTAGGTAGTCAATAAATATAGATTAACCTAATTGAATTAATGCTTATTAAAATAAAAATATAAATCACAAAGTAATATATCACTTGAGTTCCATTTCAATGTGATTTTCTTTATTTCAATCAATTTCTTATCTTTCCATAAACACAACTTCTAAAATTTTATAATACTCTATAGTCATTTATCTAAATATTTTGATGGCAGTGTATATATCCAATTTAATATGTTTAAAATGTAAGATAAGAGTCATTTTCCTAATTCAGCTACAAATTTAAAATTATGCTATTTCTTTTGTGTGAAATACAAACTTATTAGAAGCCAGAAGAAACCAACATATGTAGGCTGTATTGTTAGCACAGAGTTATCTTCTTACTTTTTAGCATAGACATAAATCATATCAACATCTAAATGAGCTTCCTACAAATAATTTGACAACTATCACTAGTTTATGAGCTAAAAAGTTTCAATTATGTGATGAATCACAGTAATATTTTTTTCACCCTCAGGCATGGATAGACATTAATATTTTAATTGTCTTTCATGTCTTTAACCCAGGGATTTTATTACTATTTTAAAATCACTTATACATAGCCAACTGTTAATATGGAATCTGATACAGCTATGACACTAATACAGATTTTATTGAGTGTGCCCTGAATAAAGTCTTTTAACATAAAAAAATGTATAAGTACAATTTTGCGATTAAATAAAGGAGAAAACAAAGAAATGATTTTGTTGAGTTATCATAACAAATTAATTTAGAAAGAATTAATTTACCAAATAATGCTGTATTTGAAAAATAAATAGTTGACTGTATTGGCTGTTCTAGAGAATGTTAAAGAAGTGAGAATTTATTAGTCTGAGAAACTATTCCTAAAATAGACTATGTAAATGTGGTCTACCAATTATTCCCTATTAACTAGTTTACTAAGTCCCTACTGTGTGGCTACTGTTATGTCTTTGGGTGAGGGAAGGGAGATATAACCATATGGACACATAGATAATTTAGTCCCATCTTTGAGATTCTGCAGTAAAATTAAGGAATTAAGTGGAACTAGAGAAGAATGTCTCATAAAGATGCATTTATTATTTAATACCTGTCATCAAATTCATCACTCTATTCTTGCTGTGCAAATTCAGTGGAATGATTTGAAACAAAATTCTCTAATTAAGAACACTGGTGGTGGTTACGGTGTGAAAATATATATTTGTAATGGTTTAAAACTATCACTCTCAAAGATATAATGCTGTAAATCAACTTTACCTCAATAAATATAATTAGATAAAATAAAGGTAAAAAAAAATTCAACACAAGTTTTCCCTAGAAAATGTAAAGTAGACAAATATATAGAATAGTGGTTAACTGAGGACTAACTTTAAAGTATATGTAAGAATTAAATGGTGGAGAAATGATTATACCTTTATCCCCAGCCAGGGAGCTAACACACATATGGCAGAGCAGACCTCTCCTGTCTCACCTGCTGCTCCCCTTAGTAGTGTATTTCAGTAGATTCACCTTTTTTGTTCCCCACCCTGTCTCCGGTGAATCCTCTCACCCCCTGCACCTCTGACTTATACCTCAGTTCTTCTACATAAATTTTTTTTTAAAAATTTAAAATTTAATTTTTTTTCCTTTGATGCTTACTCATTTGGTACATTTTCCCTGAGCTTTGTGGCACTTTACCAAGGCTAGCTCAGTGGTGATCTGTTGAGGAAATGAATCTTTCCTGGGGAGAAACAAATTTTCACACAGCCCCAAAGTCAGACGTGTTGGCTGGAATCTCTAATAAGAACTAGAAGTTTCTGCATCTGTGCAATCCTGGTGATAGCCCTTTCATTAAAAAAAATAAATAACCATCTTCAAAAATGCCATCATTCTTAATAAGACCATCATGTTATCAAGTTTCATTCCAACTTGCAAGTGATAGAAATGCAGATGTATCTATGTTACCTCATCTTGTTGTGAGTTTAGCAGCTGCAGCTTCATGTGCTTCATATACGCCATGGTAATTGGCATGTTGTAGTCAATCATGCTGGTCACCAAAGTGGGAGGTTTTCCATTATCTGTAATAAAACATTTTTGAAGGTAATGAAGGTGCTAATGCATTCTACCTATAATTTCAGAAGGATCCAATCTGTTCATATTGAAATAAGATTCTAGATACCAAGAGGTTAAGAGATGGGTAGCATTATGTATGACCTGTAGACAAAATAACTGGAAAGAGTCTACAAAGTTGACAAATTAACACTAAATGAACTAGTTATTTCTGACCACAGGGGATCTTTTTGATATTCTGGGTAATGATGAGTGAAGCTAATATAGAGATTTAACACAATTATTTGTATTTCTGTATTTTTCATTTTTGCTGTACCCTTGCTTTCTATAGGTACTACTTGACTCAAATGGAAAAAATTGAAATATGGAAAAAATGGAAATACGTTTTTTTTTCCATTAAACTTTTTTGCAAGTCTACTCATCCTCAAACACACAGAAAGAAGCTAGCGTAATTGTGTGTTTCAGAATAACTGAATTACTAAAAATTACTAGATTAGGAAAATAAGCTAGATGATTTTTAAAGAAAGCTGAAGCCAAATTATAATTTTCGCACAAAATTTTCAGTGAATTGCCATACTATTACCATTTTTAGAAATAGGAATTAAATGGAACATCCATTTTCTTGCTGAATATATCCAAAATACCATGAAGTACACACAATAAGTGGAAATTAAAATACTATTATTGAGAAAATGTTATATGCCACCATTGAAATTGACTTTTTTCTCAGAATGGGCACCAAATTACTTTGTGAGTAGATATTCAAAATTCACTGCCTACTTCTTGAATCAAGGAGATAATCTGATTTGTTGAACTGTTTCAGTCTACCATATTTGTATAAAAATGTGAGATATATAAATTACCATTACAAATAAAATTACTTTAAATCTCACTATTTGACACTGTGGCTACCTTTGTGATCTGTTCCATCTGGGTTTAAATGCATTCTTTTCTGGCACTCTGAGCAGCTCATTAGAAATCGTGTCACCGCTTCTCTTGGTAGGAAGGCATAGCTCTCTGAAATCTGAAATGATTCACAAAATAGAGGTGTTATTATTTAAGCTAACTGAGCAAGATTCAACAGAAATGATCATTGTATTTCCAAATAAGATGCATTCTTCCATAATGGCAGGAAGCACAATGAAAGCATGCACTGCATACCATGCATCATTTCAAGAAATATCTATCCAACTTGATTGCATGTCTCTTAATAATAGCTAATAACATGATGTGGAGAAAAAAATCAACCACATCAGGTGGATATCTGTTTGCATTTCTTTTAGGAGAAATATTCACAGTGTATAGATATTCTAATGATTCGTTTAGTTAAAAATTTCAACACTGTGTTTTAAACTTAAACTAGCACCATCAAAATTATATCCAATTTTATGTATATTTTTTAATTTAGCTTCAAGTAGAAACAATGAACTTTGGATTTTGCATTAATGAGCATATCTTCATTTCTGCTTTTCAAAATAGTTTAAATGAGAATAAAAGACAATTCTAACAGAACTCTTGCATATATTTACTGCCTTAAATCATACCTTCCACAAAAAATGACACACATAGAAATGCATTTTGGCCACATATTTCATTGGTATTTTGTGTTAGTTTCTCATAATTTATGTCCACAACAGTTCACATTAATGATCAGGGTTAAGTTTTTCTCATACCCTACCAGAGATTCTAGTTTCAGATTAATTGATCTAAATTCAAGATATAAATCAATACTACTGGCAGGGATTTTTAAAATATTAACTTTTAGAAACCAATGTATGTCCCTGATAAAAACAAATAATTTCTGAGGTAAAGCTTATTGTTAAATATCTCTAAAAAAGAGCTGACATGGACTAATACTAAGAAATCTGACAGAAGGCAGTAGTTTTCCACCACAGCACTAATCCTGATATATGAAGAGATAAACAAGAGGAATACATGAGTTGTATATTATACATAAGTACCACAGACTATTTCACAGGGTATATATAGCCATTATGAGCACTGATGTAAAAAGAAAGGAAAACATGTACCTCATGTACAATTGTAAATTTGTATACATATACACCAATTCCATTAATGGTGATAAGATCAACTTCTGCTTATCTATTCTATAGAAGGACAACATTGAGGAAACTCCACATACTAAGATCCAAAATTATAAGGTGTATTTTTCTCTGATTTTAATATTAAAATAAGTTTGTATGACTTAGTCTATCCCATTGTCTCTCAGGGAAAAGAAGCCATGAGGATATCAAAGAGAAGGAACAACTCTATGACTAAAATCTGCCATGAATGATGTAGATACAGGTAGTGAAAATCCATTTCTAGCAAGATCAGCAATAGGTAACTTTAACATGAATATTTGTAAATTAAGATATCCAGGTTTTTAAAAAATACCTCCTCATATGATCAAAGAAATTCTAAGGGGGGAAACAGTAATTTAATATGTAGTATTTCATGAACTTATTTTATATTATTGGATAAGAAAATATGCTTACATTCAAGCTCTCATTCACTCTCTCTACCCTCTCCTCTGTACGTTATACACATGAATTTGATTCCTACTCACATATTTGATAGCGGGAACTAATAGCATTGTTAATAAGTCTAATGACTTAGTAGACATCATTGTTTCTGAATTTCTGAAAATTTATTTTACAATGATTTGGAAAAAAGACTGCAGGCTCAGTCTGATACTTTACATTTTAACTCAGGTGGAGCGATAATCTATTGGAACTAGAAGGGCTGAACAGTGGATTCATTAACAAATGGATTTGAGAACACTCCACTGATTTTTTAAAAAAAAGACACTTCTACTCAATCTTTTCTCTACTTACATAAAGAAACCTCCCGTTAAGAAAGATAGGCAAGTGGTAGACTTGAAAACATACAATATGCATTGATGTCAATGGTCCTGATGCTCTTCATCTTCTGCACTTTCCCAGGGCTCATAATTGTGTAGGAATTTCATCTAGACAGACGTATTTCAGTCTAACTCAGTTGGATTACTTGCTCTAGCACTACTTAGCTCCAAATCATTTTTTTCTGGGAACTACTATTAATCGCATTACATTTTTTTTATAGTTTTTCTCTGAAGAATAATACCTGTAATGGTCACAAGTATGTTTATGTTTAGGTGTATTTGTGTGCAAGAAATAATATAGTCCTTCTTGATATCTCAGCAGAGATTTCTTAGCAAGTGTTTTTATCACAGTTTTCACTATGTATTCAGGCATAGAACTTGGTATGACACTCTATGTTACAGAAGCAAATAAAAGTCCTTATTAAAGTGCAATTTTCTTAATGTTCAGATTCCATTTTATGGAGACACATTTGCCAAGGCATCCTACTCGCCTCACAATTTTCTTCCCCACCTTAGGGTCACAGTGACCCAGACAGATTATGGAGTATTCTCAGGCATGAAGAGAAGCAATCCTTTGCATGGGCTTCAAGTCTCACACTCATTTCTGAGACAACACTTCCCTTATTATGAAAGATAGGGAGTAGGATCTTTTTTTTTTTTTTTTAATCTAGAATCTTTCCTGCCAGGCCTCTCTGAAATTAAGAGTCCTAGCTCAACTTCATTGTTGAGGTCCTCCAAATATTTTAAAAAATGAATATTCTTTAAAAGATCTAAAATTATGGTACATTGGAATAATGACATTTCATAATTAAAGGCTAGTGATGAAATTTTGTCTTTTAACCTATAAGAATCCTTCAGTAATTCCATTTGCAGATAACACTGATAGCCTAAATATGAAAGCTCTTTTGAACTTGAGACCTGACTAAGTGTGCTGATGGTCTGGCTCTCATATAAAGTTCTGTTTCCATTTGCTGCTGAGTAAATGTTTGAAAAGCTAAATCGACTTTAAATAAATGTTCCTAAAAGGTGATAGAACTCAGGGACATGTTCTAGGCCATCAATTTATCAAAGTCCTGATATTCTTCATGTAATATGTAACAGCAGTTGCAAAATAAGCCTAGAAATATGGGAAAGAAATGGAAACATACTTCTATTCAGATACTTTTAATATTATTCTAGTCTAACATTATAATTAATTATATAAAATACTGTAATTATTCAAAATGTCTATTTCCTTGATTCACTTTTCAAATTTAACCACTTCTCTATTTCTAGGTTAAAAAACTGGATGTTTGGGTTTTTTTTAAGTGTCCTTTTCTTATGTGGGTTTAAAATTTTTTTTAAAGACTCATTTATTTTTGCATAGAAGAACTGGGGTGTAGGCCAAAGGTATGGGGGGGTGAGAGGATTCACCAGAGACAGAGTGGGTAGCAGAACAGACAGATGGACTGAAGTACACTGCTAAGGGGAGAAGTGGGCAAGACAGGAGAGGTCTGCTGCATCATGTGGGTTAGCTCCCTAGAGAGGGACTGAACTCAAGCCACAATGGTGATAGCACTGAGACTTAACCCGTAGGCCACCAGGGAGATCCCCATGTGGGTTGTTTTTTTTTTTTTTTTTTTTTTTTTTTTTTTAAGGATTTACCTACTTTTTATTGAGTAAACATTGGTTTGCACTGTATGTGATTCAGAGGAACAGGGACCCACCTCCCCAGATGCTTGTCCCCACACTACACCCACCACCAAGCTACCCTTAGCCTCCACCATGGATGTGCCCTCCCCCTCTTGTAGCCTCAGTTTCACAGTCAGATTTCTAGGGTTTGTTATTGGTTTGGTTTTGTCTGATCCTTTGTCTCATTTTATGTGTCTCTACTGCAATAAATAATATAGGTATTATCAAGTCTCCCACATCATATATTTGTACAATCTTGACTTCCTTTCCTAGAGGAACCACTACATTAATTTCATATATATTATGTTTAGTCCCATTCAGTATTTGTTGCCCTTATCTCTGGAGTCTTCCTTATTCCTCTCAGGCTTTTCCTATTCTATTTTAACCCTAGAAGCTTTTCGTTTGTCCTATACTCAGTTTATTTCCTTAACTCAAGTCACAAAATATTGCAAATTGAGAGCAAAATTAGCAACAGAAGAATTTTAAAACTGGGCTATTTGCTCTATTTCTCCTTCTATTTCACAAGTATCCCTCCTCTTATTTAAACTGTTTTATTTCTTGGCATTTTTAAATAGAAGGGCCCTCTGCATATACTCAGCATGGATATAAAGCTAGTCCCCAAAGCTCTTTGAGAATTGACAGTTCTTGAAATTGGATTCTCAATTTTATGACAACTATTACTTGCTTCGGTTGTTCTTCACAGAAAGAAATGTATCCTGAATGATATACATGTTTGCATTTTCTATTAAATGAATACTGTATAAGTGGATTAATGCTAAGTAATAGTTTTACATGGATTTTCTCATTTAATCCTCCCAACAATCCCACAAATAGGTTACTATTTGTTAACAGGAGAGGAAACAGGTTAACACGTGAGGGAAAAAAGTTTCAGAGTGTTGAATAATTTGTCAAACAAGTGGAAGACACAGGACTCACATAAAAATCTAGTTTCATAAGATTATCCCTATAATCATTGTTTATAGCCTTTCCTACTTAACAGAATTTTTAAAAAGAGAGAGATCCTTTGTCTCAACCATAAAGAGTTGGAATATTAACCTCACAGTAAAGGTTAATTATGCTAAAATATTTATAATGTTCCCTGATGTGAGGGTCTTTGTAAGTATAAAATGCTCTAACTGGTTTGAGGTGACCCTTCTTTTTTTTTTCCCAAACACCCAAAGGTGTTTTAATTTTTTTTTTATTGTTATTTATGTCTTTTACATTTTGTATTCCCCTTGGGTAGCCCACCACCAATTCACCCGTGATCCATCTCCATGGTCCCTTGTGTTCTTTTCTATTCCATTTTGTGCCCTTATCCTCCTCTCCCCTCCCCGCCCCCCCAGCTGAGTGTCTCTCTCCTATTTGGTTTCCCTATAGTCCTGTTATAAGTGAAACCATTCAATTTTTTTCTTTTTCTTTCTGGCTTATTTCACTGAGTATGATTCCCTCTAATTCCATCCATGTTGCTGCAAATTGCATGTGTTTATCTTCTTTGAATGCTGAATAGTATTCCATTGTGTATATGTACCACATCTTTTTGATCCATCATCTATTTTTGGACATCTGGGTTGCTTCCATACCTTTGCTATTGTGAATAGTGCCGCAATGAACATACGGGTGCATGTATCCTTTCGGATTACTGTTTTTGTGTCCTTTGGGTAAATTCCCAAAGGTGGGATTGCTGGGTCGGTGACCCTTCTGAATACAGGGGCAGCCAAGTGTGCTGTACCTTGTCTCAGGTACAAAGTTCCACAAGAAACACATCAGACTTTGCAATAATAATACAGCGCTCCACTTGGAGGAAATTAACAGGCCATCTGCTCTGTTAACAGTAGAAGTGATGGCTAAAGTGAAGACTTTGTGATCATGCCATAATATTTTAACAGCCAGAAACTGCAGACATAGGACTTTTGCTTTTAATAGAATGTATTGGAGGAATGTTAATAGTTTTTTCTAAAGGAGCATGTTTTCTAATTGTTAAAAGAAATTCACTTAGTAGTTATTCTCGATTTAAGACTTGGACATAATGTATGACCTGAAATAGAACATCACATAACACTGCTGAATAGGAACATTGGCAACTGCTTTTTAAGCAAAACAAAACAAAATTAAAAGATCCATCAACAAAGTCATACATTCTTTCTTAAGTTTACTAACATAGCAAAAAAAAATCAAAAACAAAAAACAAAACAATTAATGTTACTAAATATGAGTAATTTGAAAAAGTATAGGCAGGGCTGAATTTCATTAAAAGTTGAATTACTCCACAGCTTGATTATTTAGAATAGGGTGCTACATTTCATATACAGAACTTTAGAGCAAATTAAAGTTGATCTGGTCACACTATTTAAAAAAAAGTATATCTTTGTCATTTTTTCTATAAGTTGAATGTAGAGATTAATGATAATGCCTTTATTTTATTGGAATAAGAATATTCAAACCAGTTTTACCAAATATCACACAGTATATTAATATAAAAGTTTGCTTTTGGGAACAAATATTTTTTCATATGAATGCTCTTTAGATTGGCCATTTTTTGATTGGGTTGTTTTCTTTTTGTTGAAGTATATGAGTTCTTTTTATATCTTGGGTATTAGCTCTTTGTTGGATGTATGATGTACAAATATTTTCTCCCACTAGGTAGGCTGTATTTTCATTTTGATGACAGCCTTTCACTGCAGAAAGCTTTTAACATAGCCCCATTTGTTTATTTTTACTTTGGATTCTCTTGACAATGGAGTTACCAAAGACATCTCTAAAGCCAATGTCATGGAGTGTTTTGCCTAGATTTTCTTCTATTGATTTTATGGTTTCATGTCTAACATTGAAGTTTTTAATATATTTTGTGTTTATTTTGGGATATCGTGCAAGCTAGGGCTGCAGTTTCATATTCTTTGCATATGACTGTCCAGTTTTCCTAGCACCATCTATTGAAGAGAATCTTTTTCCATTTTATACTCCTGACTCCTTTTTCATAAATAAACTGTCCATTGTCCACTGATCTATGTGTCTGTAGTCCCATACTATTTTTGTTTGTTTTAAACTATAGCAGCAGTATAGTTTGGAATCTGGGAGTGTGAGGCTTCTGTTCTTTGTTGTCAGTATTGTTCAGTTTAGTCAAAGACTTTGTGGTTCCCTATAATTTCAGTAATGTTTGTTCTAGTTCTTTGAAAAATGCCAGGGCAATTTCATTGGGATTGCATTGAATCTATATATTGTTTAGGTAAATAGCCATTTTTACAATGTTAATTCTGCAATCCATACAAAAGGAGCATTTTTCCCATTTCTTTGTCTCTTCTTCTATTTCTTTTTAACAATATCTTATAGTTTTAATTATATAGGTCTTTCTCTTATTAAGTTTATTCCTATGTATTTAATTCTTTCTCATCTGATGATAAAAGTGATTATTTTCTTGATTTCTTTTTCTAGATTGTTGTCTGTCTTTGGGAACATAATTTTCACATGTTGATTTTACTGTAATGATTCATTCTTATAACTTTTTTTTTAGTGGAGTCTTTAGGGTTGTATATATATGTAATCATGTCTGAAAATAGTATTACTTCTTTTCCAATTTGGGCAACTTTTACAGCTTTCTCTTAATTAATTGATCTAGTTAGGACTTTTAATACTATGTTAAATTGTAATGGTGTTTATTATGGCAAGGTATGAATCTTCTATGTTAAGGAACTTGAAAAGGGAGTACAAATGAAACCAAAATCTACCAAAAGTAAGGAAATAATAAAAATTACAGAGCAAAAATATGGGAAGTAGAAATTAAAAAGTTCAAAAGATCAATGGAACCAAATTTTTTTTTAAAAAAAGACAAACAAAATAGACAAACCTCTGTTTAGACTTAGTAAGGAAAAAAATCTAGTAAGTAGAATCTGACATGAAGTTGCCATATACATCTCAGACATGTAGAGGATCATAAGAAATTACTATGAACTTTTTTATGCAAGTAAGTTGAATAATCTAAAAGAAATAGACAAATTCTTAGAATATAAAGCCTTCCAAGACTGAAACAAGAATAAATAGAAAACCTGAACAGGTTTCAATTATAAGGAAATAAAGTTATCAAAAGTCTCCTAAAAAATAAAAGCCCAGGATCCAATGTTTTCACTAGTGATATCTACTAAATCTTCAAAGGTGAACTAATGTTTATCCTTCTTAAAGTCTTAGAAAAACTTGAAGATGAAATGCTTCCAAACTCATATAGAAGCCAACATTAAACATTACTCTGATACCAAAAGTAGACAAGGATGGAATATCAAAAAAAATAATAACTATGGACCAATATTGCTATATATGAACATTAGATGCAAAAATCCTAAACAAAATCTTAGCAAAACTAATTAAGCAATACAGTAAAAGGTTCATACATTGCAACCAAGTGGGATTTATTCCAAGGCTGTAAAATGGTTCAACATCTGCAAATCAGTTGATGTAATTCACCACATCAACAAAGGAAAGGTAAAAATCATCTGCGTATATAAGTGGATGCAGAGAAATGGATCCAACTCATGCCTCAGTGGCTGGTGATGGCTTGATAGCAATGTGACTTTAACCCCTATACCACCAGGGAGGCCCTGATTATCCACATTTTCATTCTCTTCTTTCTTCTCTGATCATTTTCTACATTGTCTTCATGCACACTCATTATGATCCTTTGTCCTTTTTATTTAGTTGCGGAGAGTGGCATGCCCTAGTCAGGAATATCTGAGGTTGATTTTAAAAAAGGATTAATATTGCCAAGTAAAATATAATACATGTATTGGAAGCATTTCATATAATTAAATTTGAATTCCAGATAAACATGCAATATTAGGAAAATTTATGTTAAGAAATAGTTTATCTGAAGATCAGATATATCTAGGCATCCTATATCTTATGTGTTAAATCTGGCAACTTTGCATGTATGTTTATCTAAGATGAATGAAAATATGCGTTAGAGCCTGGAGATAAATTATTATTTCAGGGAAATCTAAGGATATACTAAGAGCAGAAGTGAGAGGCAGGGCAAGTGGACACGAATATTGAAGGCAATCTGAAATCACAGTACCCCTTTGAAGCAATTTTTCCAACTTTTAGACCAACATACATGTACAGGTAGAGTTTACATCATGAGACAGCAGATACATCAACTTATAAAATAATACTGATCATTTCTATTCACTTATATTTTAAAAAACTGATCACAACCCATTAAATTTACATCACAACTCACTAATGAGTTATGATATGTTTTTTGTTTTTTTTAAAGATTTATTTATTTTTATTTATGCATACAATGCTGGGGTACAGGCCAGAGGCGTGGGGCAGCGAGAGGGTTCACCAGAGACAGAGCGGGGAGCAGAACAGGCAGATCGACAGAAGTACACTGCTAAGGGGAGCAGCAGGCGAGGCAGGAGAGGTCTGCCACACCATGTGGGAATCTTCCCGGCGAGGCATCGAACTCGCGTCACTGCTGCCGACAGCTCCAGAGCACAGCGCTCAACCGCTGCGTCACCAGGGAGGCCCCTGAGTTATGATATGTAATGTCAAAAACATTGGCCTGTCAATCCAAAGATTTTTGTTGTGATTTTTTGAGAGAAGATGGTGAGTACATGGTCAACTTTAAAATGAAGGCTGGCAAATCCAAGGTACTCTAAAGCAAACAGGAATACTTTTAGGCAGTTTAGGTCAAATTTTAGACAGCTAAAGGCACTTCAGAAGTTTTAAAAAAAAGAACTTCATTCTTTTTTGTTTTATCTTTTTCTATAATGAGGAACCTCTTTAATTTGGAATTGCATTTTATTACAACTAAAATAGTCATCTACTGAGTAAATAGAACAATATCTAAAAGATAGTCAAATAAACTGGAGGCACATCCCTAAAGTTATGGGTACTATTTTGGTGTCACTTCTTTTATTAGAATATGTCTTCTAAGAAACAGATTGTCATAACAGAATTTTCTTTTTACCATATGAAAAAAAGGAACAGATGGACACTGAGAAAGTATTTCTTCATACATGTTTCCTAATAGTGAAATAAAGAGAATCTCTAAATATTGTATCTAAATAAAAGGATTCAGAAAAGCAAATACTTATAGAATACTTGCAGCATGAAGAACTAAATTGAAATAATATAATTATACTTGTGGGAAATGTGGGAGATTAACTTTCTTGCTTAATTTTTCCTGAAGGTTGTGTATACTCTAAAATGTTTTTGTTGTGGTCAGGGTAGAACAATTATAATGCAGTTTTTCTGGTCTAGAATTCATTGGCATATACAAGCTCTCCCAGGCTCCTTGGCAACTAACTCTTGTTAAAGCTTTCCTTTATCACACCCTACTCCTTACTGAGGAACTGTCACTTCTTTTGCTACAGGTAGTCAGGAATGCAGTTGCTGCAGTAGCTCAAAGCAGGTGAGAATTAGCCAATATAGGGAAAAGTGGAAGAAAATGGAGAGAGTAGACTTCATTGTACTGTACTTCATATGTTTGTGCAGGCAAAGTAGAGAGTCTGAGATGTGCCCCGAGTACAGAATTCATTGTGTGAATTCTTGAATTGCACAACTAGTAAATAATGAAACCATTTTTCTAAGATATCAAGTAGAAAACTGGACACATAGTTTCCTTTAAGAAATATCTCTCTAGTTGGGCTTTTTACTGTGCTCTGGAAGGTAACTTGAAACTAGAGAAGTGGGATGCATTTTGGTAATCACTATAAATGGGGTTTGTGCTGCTAGAAGTTAGCATTGAGCTGTTAGGATATTAAATGACTTGGTGCAATGCCAACATTCTGCCCAAAAAAGCCAGTAGTGTCTATGAATAATATCATTTTAAGGCTATACCAATAATTATACAACTAATGGATACATATAACAAAAGATATCATGCCGATGTGTTCTCTGCTGAAGAGAAAAAAACACACTGAGATAGAAATCTTTGGTCCAAATTTCAAATTCTCAGAAGCAAAGAGCTAGGTCATAGTGCCAGTTTCTTTCAGGTTTCCCTTCTTTTCTGGTTCCCTTCTACTGTGCTGACTGGAAAAGGGTATCTCACAAAATGAGGGCCAAGGGCAGGATGGTGTGTAGAATATATAAATATAAATATAATATAATTGGGTTCTTTTTAATTATCATGAAGTCACTAAAATTGCTGTAGATAAAGCTGTTGAAAAATAACCTAAAATCCGGGAAAGTCATGCATAAAATAATGGGTTATGCAGAGGCAATTGAAGAGCACATATGATACAAGGAAAGAAGTAGACCTTTCATTATCTAGCTACTAGGAAAAAGCCAGTTAGAACACTTGTCACCTCACAAGTTTTATGTATCTATTTACCTCATTATATCATACTTGAAGTAATTATTAACTTAAAAACTTCACATAAATCATGAACCTCTAAACAACCTTAAAAATAATAAGTGCTACAGTCACACACATATTATTTACTTTTCAGGATTTCAACCCAAGTCTAGCTGACATCAAAATTGGCAACATTTTCTTCCCACTAATTCATGCCAGTCTCCCACACCTTATTCCTCCTTCCTATTATATTTTATTCAAATTAAATACAAAAATATTTAGGCATGTGGACACATGCATGTACTTTCCTAAGTGCAGTATTTTTTTTTTTATTATATCATCACAGTAGCCAGGAAAATTCTTTGGATCTGAGTGAGAATCCCATGCTCCAGGCATTAATCATTTTGAGTAATTTTTAAAACTGCATTGGCTCATTTTCACCACAAGGGTGCACTAACGTAGCAATTTACTATGCTGGATATAAAGAGTTAATAAAGTTTCTCCAAAAGGTTAATGCCTTTCAAAAAATAAATCTATTAACTGGAACAGTACTGTTTAATACAAAAAAAATGTTAATGACAGGGATTTTGAAATTAGTTGATGGTAAACTGGTTTAGGTGCGTGCATGTATTTTCATCATTTCTATTACCAAAAAGATCGCGTCTGAATATGAAGGATATGCACTATTCTGCACACTTGTGATAACTCTGACTACAACTTTATGAGAAGCAAATCAATTCTGATGACTGGCAATACCCTATTTTTTTTTTGTTTTATGATTGTTGTTTAATAACTTCAGTTACCATTATTTTTTCTGAGATGTTTTATACATTTGGTTTTATTAATGTGAATATTTTTAGATATCAAAACAGTAAAACTATTCTAACACAAACCTGGATTTAATATTAAGCATACCATCTTTAACGTTAATGGCTGGTTTCGATATTCAGGTATCACTTGCAACCTATAGATTTGTGTGGGATATATGGCTGGGTATGTATCTGATGAATATAAATCAGTGTGTAGAAGAATTAATAATGTGTTTATATCCTGCCTCGAGGACGATAGTATTCTTTAATGAAGCATTAAAGTTTTGCCTGGAAAGCGAATGGGAAACATCTCCTTTTTGTTTATTTATTTATTTTTTAACTTATTCAAAGTCTCTAAAACTGTACAAATTCAGGGCAATGTTTTATATAAACCTGAGTTATGCAGTGCACAATCTTTATAATCCTGGCTAGAACTCTGATCTTATTTAATTATTTCTACATATAGTAACAAATTCATACTATTTAGTTAGTATCAAAAAGGCACAGACTTCACAACACAGGATGACTATATGCCATCAACAAGTACTTATGGTACTTACCATGAATCAGACATTTTGCTAAACTATGCTACAGTGTCATGAGAAACAGACATAGTGACCCAACACTGGGTACTCTGCGGTTTTTTAAATATCTACTCTGGCTATAGAAAAGAAAACAAGCAAAAGGAAATACAAAAGTAATTTAAAATATCCGTATAATTGGGTAATGACTTATACGCAAACTCTCTAAGATAAACTAGTTAGAAAATATACTTCTAGATCACAAACTTATTACATCACAGTATAATTTAATTCAATATTTAAAAAGATCTACAAAATACATTTGAATTTAAGATAATTTTAAGTTTCTTGCCTATAGCCATTTGACATCCATAATAATTGTTTATTTTTACTACTCTGGTTTGTAATAATAAAATAAAATAAATAAGGGCATCTGAAAAAAAAAGGCAGGGGACTATATTTGTTTATTTGATATATTATTATACTTTGATTTCTTTTTAAATTAGGTCAAAGAAAATGGCTTGGCTTACAGGCATAAAATTAATTTCAAGACCCAGAAAATATTTTCCTCCACCCTTAGCTTCAGTAACATTCTATCAATACACTTGGATCTCTGGCAGGAAAGGGGAGAATTCAAGCAGTAAAAGTGAGAAAAGACAAAAGCACATGACATTTTTATATCCTCTTACTGAATTACAGCTAGACAGAGGTCTATGGAAATTTCATAGTTTTTAGTCTAATGCTTTTTATCTGTTTCGAAACAATATTCTCATTTAGAAATACTTCATTAAAAGAAGTAAGTCCCCTTTCTGGAAAATATTTTCAACTGAGGTTTGTAAAAGCTTTTCATCCTCGTCTAATGACATGAGTTCTTAACTTCTAATTATCTGACACCTGCCAAAGGTGTGATGTAACACTAGGAGTCACACAAAAATAAGACAGCTTTTATGCTACTTGGGACATTGGTAGATTTATCTATGGCATATTCCACATTCCCTTTCGGTATACCTCTCTATTCTTGAGTTTAATTCAGTTGGATATGGGAGACAGCAAATCTGTAAAATCATCATCCAAGTGTCAGTGAATGCTAGATGACCAATTTATTCATTAGATTCTCTTACCCAAGAATATTTGATATTCATATAGAGAAATATGGTCAATGGTTCAATGCAAATAAATTGAACTTAATTGTTAAACTTAAGGCATTGAGATAGAGGAAGAAACTATATTTGGAAAACAAAACTTTCCTGGTCCTAGCCAAAAGCTAGATAAATATTCCTCTATTTCAATAGTATACGACCCAGAAAAATTCCATAAAATCATATTTCAGACTATAAGACCTATGCAAGACAGATGGTCACATGGCCACTTATATTTAGCGCGCCCCCCCAAAAAAAATCCAGAAGAACAACATAAACAAACATGAGGCAAAATTAACCTGTTCCATTCAAGAGTAAGGGTACCTGAGGTGTAGTCATATCTGGTTTTTTGCAGCCACATTATAACTTCAGGAGTGCCAGTACAGGACATTTCAGATCACTGCAATATTTTTTTTGTAAAGATTTTTTTCTTGCATACAAACTGGGGTACAGGCCAGAGGAGGTATGGGGCAGTGAGAGGGTTTACCAGAGACAGAGTGGGGAGCAGAACAGGCAGATTGACCAAAATACACTGCTGAGGGGAGCAGTGGGCGAGGCAGGAGAGGTCTACTGTGCCATGTGGGAAGCTCCCAGGCCCCGCATCGAACTTGCACCACAGCCAGGGACAGCTCCATAGTGCTGTGCTTAACCCGTTGTGCCACCAAGGAGGCCCTGATGCAATATTTTTAATAACCTAGAGAGACTGAAAATCTGCTGAAACTTGATAGTCACTTTTGACTTTCTTTCTTCTTTGGTTGCAATTTTTTACCATTTTTTTTAATTTTGGCAACATTAGTTTACATTGTTATTTGTGTTTCAGAAGTTGCTATTTTAACTGCTGGAAATGTGAAGTAGATAACTACAGAGCCTTTTCATTATTATGTTTATCACCATTTATTTACAGGAAAACTCTCTAGATGTTAACAGAATCAAAATCTACCTCTATACTATGTTTATCAGTCAATTTCCTTTTAAAGGAACAAGACCAGAAACTTACATAAGGGTAAAATCTATGTCAATGCAATTAAAATAAAATAAAAATAAGGGAACAAGATACATAGCATACCCTAATTTTAAACATTTTTTGCACCAAGGAAACAGCACTTTGGTTGCTATTTCCATTGGATTATCTTAGCAAGTAATGGCCCTCACATACTATCTTTGCTCTAATTTCTTCAGAGTTTGAAAAAAAAATAAATATAGCCCTTTCATTTTATAGAGATTTCTCATTTTATCCTATGAACTAAGTCAAAAAGATGTCAGATGAATTTCTTGAAATTCTTAAATTTGAGTTAGTGGTATTTTTTTATGACACAATGGCTAAAAATTTTGATCATTAATCTTATAAGTTGACAAGAATTCTGGAAATTTGTATGTAACTAGAGAAAAATGGTGCAAGTTAAGATATTTGATTCAGCAATACAGATGGTGAACAAAAGATATTTATAGGAAGAATGAAAATGATGGTAACTAATGTTTGAGGTTTAATTGTTATAGACCTGATAGAATAGAGTTTCCTTTTTAACTTCAGAGTAGGAATGTAGTAATCTGCATTTTTATGTGGTATGTCCTGGAAATAAATATCATATTCATATCAAAATTTAAGAGAACCTGTTTTTAAACTTTTCAGAAAGAAATTTATTGAAGTGACTTTGGTTTACCACACTGTATATGACTTAAAGGAACAAGTTCAAGGTTCACACCTCCTCAGCTGTAAGCCACTTATCACATCATGCCCACCACCAAGGAACCCATAGTCCTAAAATTTAACACAGATCACCAGGTTCCTCCCCAATCTGTTCACATTCCCATCCTCCCACCCCCTCTAGTAGCCTCAATTCTGCAGTCATAGTTCTTCAATTTATTTTGGTTTAGTTTTATCAGTTCTTTTGTTTCTCTATGTTCCACATATGAGTAAAATCATCTGGTGCTTGGCTTTCTCCTTCAGAAAATTAATTTGAAGTTAACAGAACTAAACTTTGAAATAAGCATAAAAATTATTGCAATTCTCATAAACTTTATCTAGGACTAGAGCTCCTAAAAAAAAACAGGAAATCTGACCTACTTTGATATTTTCTTTCAACGCAATGAAACTTTGGATAAAAGTTATATTGTGGACTGCCTAGGATTTCCAGTATGCACACACATCTACAGGATACACATGAGAGTGTAAGGAAAATTATTACTATTCCCATCTCCAGACACAGAGACATCAGGGCAGGTTGAGAAATTGTATTAATAACTAGTGAGGGCTATGTTAATTGTCCTGTTCCTTCTGTCTTGGACATAGAAATGATTGGATACAGAAGGAAAAATAATTATTCAAACATTTATCATATGGCAAGTACTTTACACATATTAACTCATTTATTTTTACCATATCATATATATTATTTTCTCCCTCTAAACAGAACCAGATAAAAAGGTAAATAACTTGCTAGAAGTGACACAGACAGGAAATGCTCAATTAAGATCTGAAACTGAGTTTTTCTGGCTTCTAGCCTATTTTCTTTAATTACAGCATATGTTCTCCAGTCTGAATCAGATGAATGTACGTATTGGCAACTATGTATGTGAGTAGTACATGTTCATTTACCCTATCACACCACAAGTAATGTGCATGTGCATACAAACACATATATGCAGACTGTTCTTTATTGAAAACACTTCCCCTCTTAATTCCTGAGTTTTTACCAGTTACTTTTATCATATATGTAGCAAAAAGAACTTTAATCCTTTAACCTGGACCTGATTTAAGAAATCTTTCAAAAAAGGCAACTGTGCTTATTTTAAGATAAAATATAAGATAGTAAAGAAACCAGAGGGGAGTGATATCGTCCCTGAAGGTAGAGTTCAGACAGAAGTTGAGAGAGTTAAGAACTGGACTCTACAACCTGTATTTATGTCATTAATTTTGAAGTGACTTCTCTAACTGCTAAGCATACCTATATTCAATTTTCAGCTCGTCTATAAGGAATATTTAAATGATTTACACCTCTTCTCTACTGTTAACATAGATAATTAAGGGCTGGCTACAGTCAACTTTTTTTGAAGAAAACTTGTCTAGTACACCAGTAACAATATATACACAGTAACAAATGCAGGAAAGACCTAAAAGACACTAGAATTCAGTGATGACTGAAAAAAAACATGATAGCCTTTACATATTCTTAAAATGTGTCATTTTATGTGGATTTTTCCAAAAGAGCTCATGAATAATAGACTATAAAACCCTTAAATTTTATCTATTGTCAGGTCAGATTGCAGTAAAATTTAAGTTGTATAATGCCTAGATATTTCAAGGAATGACATACTGCAGATAGGTAAAAACAAACAGCATTCAAAAGTTAATCCAATATTAAAGGACCACCGTTTCCTGCAGAGTGAAAACACAGAAAGATTTGCAAAAAAGGCAAAGTAAATAAAATGACCACTAAATCTATTGATAATTATAAAGACAATATGACAGTTTTAATGATTAGTTGTATAAGTATGGTTTCTTGGCTATGTAGGAGAAGGGAGAAAAAGAAGGTCAATAAACATAATCATGCATGCTCTATGAGCTAATGTGTTAGAAGTAAGAAAAAGTCTTAAACTTAATGGAAACCATTATAATTCAATAGGTATCTAGCTAATTCTACCAATAACCAGCCACTTCCAGCATTAGTAATGAGAACTAACTCTGACCCAAAAGTCTAGGGACCTAATAGCACTAAGCTATTCCATTTCAAATTGCATTTAGTTTTATGCCCCATTAATTGAACATTTATATTAATTTTTAACATTAGGCTTGAATTCATTGTAGAGTCATGTGCACAGTTTTGTTGGCATTGCCAGATTTTTTTTCTTACAATAAATTTACTTCATAAAATGGAAATGTTTCCTAACTAGGAAACAATTGTATGATGCTGGGAGGCAAAGGTTAGATGAAAAAGAACTTTCATGATATTAGGAAAAGGTGAGAACACTTTAGATGTTGGGAAAAATAACTTGGAAAAGAAGGGTCTTCAAATAGGACGCTGTCAAGAAGGAATGGATGATATTTCCAAAGTTGTTTATACTCTCAAAGTTAGTGTCCCTAACCCACAATATAAACAATGTCTTCAAAATGTTAATGCAAAGCATTATATGTTGGAAATATGTTTGCCAATTTATTGGAAGAGTTTAGCCTGTGTAATGGCAATGGGTCAGATTCCCTAGATTTCATTTAAGAAAACATAAGGGAAAGATTAGTGACTATGCCATTGACTCATGTTAATTAAAGATAACTAATAAATATATTTCAAAGATTAAATCAGTTTTAAAATTGCTTTTGGCACCTAAACAGATTTGGCTGCCACACTGCTAGAAACAATGAAGCCACTTGACTTTTGGTTTTTATTTAATATGATTGAACTTACATATTCCTACCTTACAAAGATCTGTCAAGTTCAGGTGGCTATGTAATGAACATGAATTATCATGAGACTACACAGCTAATGATATTAGTAGATCAATAGACAATTTTTTTCTACTACTATCCAGAGATATAACCCTGGCTTAGGAGACAGGCAAAATGAGTATGTTCAGTAATATTAGACTACACAAAAATATCTTCAGAAGCTAGGTCATGTCATTAGTCATGATAAGAATGTCTCCAGATATATGTAAGTCAAAAGAAAGTTTATGTGGCAGAATTATGTAAGGAAACTTACAATAGTGCCTGCCCACAAACCATGCAATTTGGAAACAGCCAAGAAACAAAACCATAGAAAAGGAGATATAAATACAACATGTATTAGGGGTTATTATGCAACTATAAAGATTCAATATGATCCTGGAAATATAGCAAAAAATAGTTATGGAAAAGAAGCTATTTCTTATGCTCAGTAGCTAATTTTCAAACATATGTACCTGTATTTGAAACTTTGAGCATTTCACACATTTTTCTGTATCTGAAAAAAAAATGGATCCAGACTGATATTGTGTATCAATATAGCTGAAAACAGTTAAATATAAAGGTAGCCAAAAGCAAAGTTCTAAAGTTCTAAGAATTCTAAAGAAGGATATTATTCTGATAGTTGATAAATATTTCTGATGTCTACTTTGCTCATATTGGAAAAGAATAATTTACTCTTCAATTTTCCTACAAAGGATGAAATATTTAGAGTAAAATTATCTCATAAACGTTTTAATTGAATAAAATTAGATTAAAGTGTTTAGATCAAACTCAGTATAATTAAAAAATTTAAGTAATATATAAAACTCCATTTTGACAATATATATTTCAGTAACTAACAGTTAATGTAATTTGTTTTCCATATAATTAACAATAAAAACATTATATATTTTCATTTTAAAATGTTCAAGGGCATTAGATATATGAAAATAACACATATTTTGATAGTCTCTTCTAGAAAATTAAGACTGCATAAACTTTAGAACAAATGTATTTAATATAAGGTGACCTTCAGAAAAATACATAACATGTTCTCATCCAAATGACTATAAAAATTAAATAGGAAATACTAATACTAAAGACTTGAAGGGGAACAAATGTTAAGATGATAGTGGTAGTATAAAAGCCCATATATTCCCAACCATAATTCATATAACATATATCTCTTCCCATTTATGGACATTTTACTGGGACTACCACATGTTACTTAAGCATACTTAAATAAAATAATATGATAATGCTAGGACAGGTTTAAGTCCTAAGCAACAGACTTAGTGAACATATACCAAAATAGAACCAGTAATAATTACAGTTTAAATAATGGGTGTGATATGGTCTAATTATTGAATCCATTTTTAAAAAGAGTACATAATACTAAATTTCAAAATTCATGCCATTTTCTTTTTTATTTATTTATTTTTTTTAACTTACTGCTTTGTAAGTTCTCTTTTGTCCAGCATGTTTTCGAATTTGTTCTCCATTTGGCCCTGTTTCCACATGCATCGAATAGATAATGTCAAAGAAATCTTCAACCACAGCTACCCGCCGTAGAGACAGTTTCTCATCTACCCCTACGCCATCCTGGAAACAAATGCAATAAAAAAAAGCACAAGATTAATAAATAAATGTGTATCTAACACATACACTTAACAAATAAAGTTGATTAAGAACATTTTAATAAACTGTGCTAAATTATCTAGATAAGAAACTAAAAGAAATAATGATTATTCAATCATCTTATACATTTTTATCTAGAATTTTAAGAACCATGAAGAAAATATCTGACATAATCATACTTACCCATAAATGCCATCTTTTAAGACTTTATGGCTTTTATTATAGCTATCAGTATATCTTTTCAGTTATTCTAAAATACACTGTGCACTATATCTTTTAAATGATCCTAAAATATATTTAGAGCTATTATTTTTTGTTTCAATAATTTCATTCTAGCTTGATTCATATATCCAATCAATATTTATTGTGTTGCTGAATACGCAAAGATGTTAAAGAAACCAAGGAAATAAAGTGTTCACTATTCTTGAACATCATGTAATCTAGGAAAGAAAATACATTGATTGTGCTATTGGTATTAGACTAAAAGGTAATACATGTTAAAGATTGAAATTGTGAGCTTTAAAGATTATCCAGCTATGAACTTTGGATCCTCCATTCAGAAGTTGTATGATTTTTTCAAATCACTTAAACCTCTCTAAATTTTAGTTTTCTCAACTTTCAGTTTTCTGAACTGTAATATAGTTATAATAGAGCCACATCACAGAATTGTTGTAAGACTTAAAAAAGGTAAGGCTGTAAACTGACATTTGGCAAAAATTGGACATTGAATAAATGGTGACTCTTTTCATTTTGATGATCACAATAAAAATATAAGCAAAGCATGTAGAAGTTCAGAGAACTGATATATCACCTCTTGGAAAGCTTTTTGGAAGAAATAGAATCTGACATGGGTGAGAGTTAAAGCAGAGCATATGCCAGGAAATGGGAAGTGTAACAAAGACACAGAAATGTCCATAGATAGATAAAAATAGAAATATGCTTGGAGTGAAACAAGAAGAAAATTTAATCTTACATAACTCCATGTAGAAAGATTTGTGTGTAGAGCTATACACACATGTGTATGAGCAGTCAATCAGTCAAACAGCAAAAGTCTGTTTGAACAGTAGTCCCCACACAATAACTCATTGCAAAACTGAAAGCAAGTCATATGGAGCTTTTTGTTACTTCTGGGGTATTTTTTTCTGATTTACAATAGATTTCAGAGTAGCAGTGCCACTCTTTTGTATGCTAGGCATTTCATCTTTGTTAAATCTGAAGTGCTCCCTCAAAAATTATCTATGATAATATATGTGTTTTTTATTAGGTCTTAGAACATTCTCACTTCTCTCCTTTACCAGTTGAGGCCTCTTTTATCTATACTGGGCCCATGGATAATTCCTCTTTACCTTGTTATGTAAGACCAGCATTTACTGAGTGATGTAAATTATGTAAGACCAGCATTTACTGAATGAAACACAGCAGTGACCAGCCTGGAAAATGAACACAGCTTAGAGGGCAGTGCCTTGGAAGCACCATCTCAGATGCCCACCTTCTACTATCCCAACCTGGCTGTTATGCCTCAGAGAACACCCACATGTCATTGGTTGAAATACAAATTTTAACTGTACCCTCCAGTGAAACATCTACAAAACTTTGCTTCTTACCCCCCTCCCCCATAAATTGTTACAGTTTCCTCTTAGTTCTTTTGCTGGATAACCATTAATATCATAGCTTTGTACAGTTACTAAGCCATGAGTGATGTAGGAATCATAGTTTATATTTTTATTCCTTCAAGAAGTATCTTACAAGGACCAAATTTTGCAAAGCCCTCTGTTAATTGCTGAAGCTATCAAGGTGTATGAGATGGATAATCCAGATCTTTGGTGTATTCACAGATTAGTACAGAAAGTAAATACTGATCACAAACATGGCTAGAGTTGTATAAAGTTTCTGAACAATAGCTGTAAAGTAGATGGCTTGAAACAAGAGAAATTCATTTGCTCAGAGTCTTGGAGATCATAAACACATAGTCAAAATGTCGGCAGACTTTCTGGAAGCTCTAGGGGAGATTCCATTCTTTGTCTCTTCCAATTTAGGAGTTGCCAGTATTCCATGGCTTAAGGCCATATCACATTGACTTCAAGTTCTCCTCCATGTGTCTCTCCTCTGTGTGTTTCTCTCTTATAAGGACCCAATTTATATGATAGTATGGATAAACCTTAGTAATCTTGTCATCTTAAAATCAGTAACTTAATTATATCCACAAATAATCTTTTACAATTAAGGTAAAATTTAAAATTGCAGGAATAAGAACTTGAAATCTTTGGGTAGCATTATTCAAACAACTTTATTGATGATATGAGAGTATAAGACATACAAGTCATGTTATCGGAGCATATATTGGCAGTATTTCACAATCATTGTTAACAGTCAACATTCTTTCAAGAAATCATAAGCTTAATGCTTATCAAGGTAATATTGAAATCACATATATTGCGGGAGAGAAACCATTTATTATCTTCTATCATGTGGACCTGCTTCCTTGCAACGATTCAAATTCAATTCACAACTGTTGTCTTTTAATAAAAGTCAAAAATGTCTTTCAGTTATCGGGCCTATAATAAAAATGACTCACATGTTCATGGTAAGAAAATAAGGAAGAATGAGGCCCTTCAGAAACTTGAAGAAAAATATTCAAAGAACTTAGCGCTTAACGAATTCCAAGAATCATAAACACAAAGAAATTCATAAAGAGACACATTATAGTGGAAACACTGAATGCCAAATACAAGGAGAAAACCCTGAAAATCACAAGAGATAAATGACTCATTACATTAAAGGAAATCCGAGACTAAAAGATCATTTCTCAAAAGACACACTGGAGTTGAGAAGACAGTGCAAAGACATATTCAAACTGCTAAATATAAAAACTGTCAAACAAGAAACTTATGTCCTGGAAAAACTATCTTTTAAAAATTAAGGTGAATTAAAGATACTCCCAGGTAAAACAGAGAACTCAATACCATAAGCAGGCCTTATAATAAATACTAAAGGAAGTCTTTCAGGCTGAAAGTAAGTGGTAAGTGACATCTGACAGTAATTCAAAGCTGCATTAAAAATGCCAATAGCTCCATAAAAGGTAAATTTAATTAATTATTTATTTTATGAATAGCAAAGCAGTGTAATTTCATATTTATTTTTCTCTTGACTAATGTAAAATAAATCTGCTTAAAACAGTATATAAATAATTGTATTATTGGGATAATAATATATAGAAATGTAATATATTTGATAATAGCATCACAAAAGAAGCAGGAATACAGCTGTGTTGACATTTGGAGAGAAAATAACACAGAATGGTAAGTAAAATTGACAGGTAGGAAGAAAGAGAACCAAAAAGGTTAAATGAAAAGATTAATGTTAAAAACTTTATATATTTTTCTACTTTCTTCTTTCAGTTCTTTAAAAGGTCCAAAATTGTATAAGTAAAAAAATTATATATATATCTATATATCTGAAATACAAAAAAGATGAAAAAATAGAATCACATAGGAATAAAATTTCTATATTAGATTATAATATCTGAAGTAAATTCTGATACATATATTAAAATGTATATTGTTATCCCTAGAGAAACCAAAATAATCCAGAAAACTGAAAAGCATTGAAGGAATTAAGACTTTGTATAGGAAAATATACACTGATAAAGCCAATAAATGGGGAATAGAGGGTAATGTACAAAGATTACACAGAAAAAAACCAAAGTCACCAATGAAAATCCAATAATATCAATAATAACACTAAGTATGAAAGAACTAAGTAACCCAAACAAAAGACAAGTTTATCATATTGGTTGTAAACCACAACCTTCTATGTTATCTAGAAGAGCCGCAATCTGATTCAAAGACAAATACATGAAGATAAAAAGATATACCATGCAGTTAAGAATAAAATAAAGTAAAACTACTAGAACATCTATATTAGTATGAGAGAATATACCCTTAAAACAAAAAGAACATTTCATAAATAGATCGGTTTACAAAAAAAAACCCCACATACCATAATTACAATTTTATATATGTACCAAATAATAGAACTCCAAGGGGTATAGACACACACACGCACACACACACCACACCACAGCGCGCACACACACACACACGCACACACACACACACACACACACTATGTTCCTATATTAAATGAACAATTTTTAGAAACATACAAATTACTGACACAACTGAAAAACAAGAAAATGTGAATAAACCTGTCACAAGTAAAAGAACAAAATTAGTAACGTAAAAAAAAATTCTACAAAAAAAAAACAGACAGCATAATGCTGGCATGAGAATAGAAATGTAGCTCAATAGGAGAGAATTGAGATTCCAGAGATAACCCTTAAACTATAGGAATGTAAAGACAATGCACAAGGAAAAATTAGTTTGTTTTTTTTTTTAACAAATGGTACTGGGGCAACTGGATACCTATATGCAGAAGAAAGGAATAGAATTTCTATTGCACATCGCATGTAAAAATTTAGAAAAAAAGGGATCATAGCTCTAGACATAGAAGCTAAAACTTAAAATTCTTACAAGAAAACAGAAGCAAAGGTTGATAACCTTAGTAAGGCAAGGTTTTCCTAGTTATGACACCAAGAGTAAAATGAAAAAAAAGAAAATTTGATAAATTGGACTACATCAGAATTTAAAAAATACATAGGCTTACAACTATGCCTTGCAAAAAGTAAAAACACACAGAAATGGAAGAAAATATTTTAAAGTCATACATTTAATAAGAGACTTTCACACATAATACATAAAACAGTTTCAACTTAATAACAGACAACCCAATTTAAAAATTGATAAGAATAATAAAGCTGGAGCCTCCCTGGTGGTGCAAGGGGTTAAGTCTCAGCACTATGAAGCTATCCACAGCCACTGCAGCATGATTTCAATACCTAGCTAGGGAGCTTCCCACTTGATGCAGCAGACCTCTCCTGACTAGCCTGCTGCTCCCCTCAGCAGTGTGTTTCAGTCAATCCACCTGTTCTGCTGCCCACTCTGTGTCTGGTGAATCCTCTCACCACCCCATACCTCTGTACTACACCTAGCTCTTGGATGTATAAATAAATCTTAAAAAAAAAAAAAGAACAACAAAGCTGGAGATACCCTGATTTAAAACTGCATTACAAAACTATGGCAATTAAAGCAGTCTGATATTGGCATGAAAGCAAACACATCTATCAATGGAACAGGATAGAATCCACAAATAAACTCATGTTTGGTCAATTAATTAATGACAAAAGATTCATATACCATTAGGAAAGGATAGTGTCTTTGATAAATGCTGCTGGGGAAAATGAACAACAAAATGAGAATGAATGAAATTAGATCAATAACTTATACAAAATTAGCTTAAAATGGATTAGACACAGAGATGATTAAATGAGTGATGGTGGTCAAGAGGTATTCCAGCTTTAACATAAATATTCAGTAAGTTCTAGCAATGACTATAATAATAATAATACTGTATTGTATATTTGAAAGATACTGAGAGAATAATCTTAATAGCTTTAATCACCAAAAAAAGAGAAACTGCAATGATGTGTAGTGATGAGTATTAGATAGACTTATTGGGGTATTAACTTTTCTGTATATATGAATGTCAAATAATTATTTTGCACACCTCAATTGAACAAACTAAAATTAATAAAGATTTTGAATAGACATTTCTCCACAGAAGTTCAAATGACAAGCATAAGGTAACATAGTCATCATTATTAGTAATAAGAGAAATATAACTCAAATCTTCAGTGAGGTACTACTTCATGTTTACTAGGATTGCTATAATCAAAAAGTAATAATCTTTGGCAAGGACATGGGGAAATTAGAATCCTCCAGCATTGCTGGTAGGAATACAAAATGATGCTGTTGCTTTGGAAACAGTTTGGCAGTAACTTAGAAAATTAAACATAGATGTACCAGATGACTTAGCAAGCCCACACCTATGTATATATTCAAGGGAAATTAAAACATATATCCACATAAAATATAGCAGCATATTCATATTCATAAAGAGTGGAAATGATTCAAAGTTCCCTGAACTAATGAATATATCAATTTCAACAAAATATGGTATAACTGTACAAATGAATATTATCCTGCCATAAAAAGGGATAAAATATTGATTCATGCTGATCCATAGATGAACCTTGAAGACATTAAGTTAAATGAAAAAAGTCAGACACATGAAAAGACATTCTGTATAACTCCTTTTATATGAAGTATAGATACAGATAGATATAAAGTAGATTACTAGTTGTTTAGGACTAAGGACAGACTAGGGACTGACTGTTAATAGCTACAAAGTGTCTTTTAGAAGGGTCAAAAATGTTCTATAATTAGATGATGGTGATGGTTTTAAATCCTGTGACGATATTAAAAACATTGGGTTGTGCACTTTAAATGGAAGGATTGTAGGATGAGTTATAGTCCAATAAAGACATTAAAGTATGTGGTCTCCAAAAGCTTTGGATTTTGAGTTCAAAAATGCAATTAAACAAGATGAGTATCTCAGCTAACACAAACTCAAATAGTCTACGAGCCCTGTATATAGAGTTGAAATTGAAGTGGCTCCATCATCAAGGCTCATGGTGATGTGCTGGTAAATGTTTAACAATTGTCTCTTGGAAATATACACAAATACATAAGGTGATTATAAAATTCAATGATATAGGGCCTCCCTGGTGGCGCAGCGGTTGAGCGCTGCGCTGTGGAGCTGTCGGCAGCTGCGATGCGAGTTCGACGCCCGGCCGGGGAGAATCCCACATGGTGCGGCAGACCTCTCCTGCCTCGCCTGCTGCTCCCCTCAGCAGTGTATTTCTGATCTGCCTGTTCTGCTCCCCACTCTGTCTCTGGTGGACCCTCTCGCTGCCCCATGCCTCTGGTCTGTACCCCAGCTTGTAAGTATAAATGAATAAATCTTTAAAAATAAATAAATAAATAAAAGAAAATAAAATTCAATGATATAAAGACTGCATAGCATTCAATTCATAAATGACATACAATATTTTTATCATAAATTTCATATAGACAATGAATTTTCAAGGAATGCTATCAGCGGCTTTTGCTACGCTTTTGTTCATCTACCCAACATATGGCTTCAATTGAACTATTTTATCTCAAGTGGAATTTCACTGCAAACTTCTTTTCCAATATTTTTTTTTAGTTTAATACAGAATCTGATCTATGATTGTACTTTTTTTTTGTACAAATTTATTCATTAAACTGAAGCTTCTTGTAGCTTCAGCACCTAGACAATAAAAAAAATGTAGTCCTGACTTGTGGCATTTGCCTATTTCTGTAATATAAGCTCTTCTACTATAGCATATTTCAAGCTACCTATATAAGTCACTAATCCTAGAGTTGAGAAGCAATGCACCATCAGATGGTATTTTCATTAGAATAATCTCTTCAAGGATGCAGATACTCATACATCTACATCGTAGTAAAATAAGTAGACAGTGATAAATTTTGAGTACACTTTTTAATGTAAATTACTTAATAAATCATACCATTTAATTTTTTAAATAGTTGTATCTTACAATGGCTTGTAAAATTTTAGCAATTAGTTCTTATAAGCTAGTAGTATAAGTTAGTTCCAAGGTAACACTGATTTATTTTTTGTCTTTCAAGATGAGTCACTGACAAATGTAGTGTGTTAAATGAGTATTTTATAATATATTCTTGTGCTCAATTCTTGACATAAAAAGCCTCAGAAAACAAGAACTTAATAACTTATCTAATATGACACTCCAGGATGCTATAAAAATATAGCTATTATTGGAGAAACTTTATTTTAAGGTAAACTTGTAAATTGAGTCCATGATGCGTTTGTGTGTTCAAAAAATGGATGGTTCATTAACCTCCTTGTATTATATTAAACCAAAAATGATATTAGAGGAAAATAATAGGAAAGCTAAAATGTAAGGCACCCTTCCTTAACTCTGTACTAGCTTACTAATTCCCAATTAGATGCTACATAAAATTTAGAGTTGTTAACACTAATTGCCAATTGGTGAGATGATACACAAACATTTAAGGAAATCATATGGAATTGATAAATAAGGGATACCGAGTTTAGAGATACTAACATCACAATAATGATCAAAATGTAATTCATGATAAAATACTGACATGCAGTTCTCCATGTCTCCTTTTGACTTTAGAGGATCAATTTATTTCTGAGTTTCAAATAAAACTATTCTTTTGAAATTCCACATTTCCAATCATGTTAGGAAGCCAATTTAGAAGAACTGATGAAAACAATATCCAATATATGGAGGATCTCTCTGCCAATGTGCCTGACTTCCATTCCCCACAGGCAAGTGTATCTTCCTGGAAGATAATATGGCAAGCAATGGAGAGACATTGATACTATTAAATCACCCAAGCTTAATAGTATTTTACATCTTATCACTCAGTTAAAAAGTGATATTTGAAAGTCAAAATTTGATAAATCAAATGTAACATCTACTGAAATAATTTTTATTTAAATTATAGAAAATTGAAACTAAAGCTAACATAACATATTTACTACCTAGGAATAATGAATGAAAATAGTAGCACTTTTCCTATTTTAGTCCTAATTGGCAATATCAGGATATTTGGCAATATTAGTATATCAAGATATCCTTATATTGGCAATATCATTGTGAAAAACTAGTTGATGTGATAGATAGCAATTTTAGTGAAATATTTAAAAATAAAAAAAAATAAGAAGGGCTGTCAACTCTAAGCAACAAATAAAACAACATAATAAAATGAAGAAATAAAATTATCGGTTTCCAGCATGCAATTTTCAGTAGTCTTAAACTAAAGAATTTACAGAGGACAAATCTAAATGATCTAATATAATTTTTAACATCTTTTAGGTGCTATTTAAACTGAAAGATACTCTTGCTCCTATTCTACTGACTTGATTTAATAAGCTCACTTTCCACTGGCAGATCAGTTGTACCATACTGAGATACAATGATGGGGGCTGAAAGAAGAGGATTCACTTTGTGAAAACTGTAAGGTGTCCAAAAGACAGCTTACCACAACTACACAAAGATACACAGATGCCCTGGAATACAGTTCTGCTCAAAAGGGGCAATCGGGAAGCCTGGAAGTGGGGTATGTAAGGTAGTGTAGGAGTTGGCACGGCTTAAGGAGTTATCTCTACTATGTGCAGGATACTGTGACAGATCAATTTGTCCAATGCGAAAAAGAAAAACTTCCTGAAAGAGCTTGCTGTCTACCAATGGAAATCTTGGGTTGTTTGTTTTGTAGGTTTTATTGTCATTATTTATACTGAATTTTCAGTAAGATAACATTGGTTTACAACATTGTATATGATTCAGAAATATAGGATGTAGCCTCTTCATGTGCATGTTACCACCCTACACCCACCACCAAAGCCCAGAGAAGGGTATGCACAAAAGAGACTGTAATAAGCAGAACATCAGAAAGCCAATATGCTGCAAGACTGTTCTCAACCTTGACTGCACATTGAAATAAACTTTAAAAAGCAGTTTGTTAAACCTTCAACTTTTAAAATATAGTTTGATACCTAGATTCCTCTCCCCAGAGAATGTGATTTATAAAGTCAGGGGTGCACCTGAAAAAGGGCAGCAGGGGCACTAAAACTGACCAAGTACACTGTCCAAATAGTTTATTGGTCATGGTCTAAGTTCTTCACCCACATGTACAATTGTAATACTACTCAGATTCAAAGAACAACAATATGGTATTTATTTAACAAACCATGGAAAAACAAAGAGTTACTGAGGCCAAAAATGTCCATTTATCTCATGTGAAGCAATGTCCAGTGTTTTTAAGTCCTAAACACAAACACTTCTAGGATAGTGTCCTCTAGCCCCTACAGACCTGGAGCACATGGCAGCCAGACTATAGGCCAGGATCCAACTCAAGAAGACAGCAGAAGACACAACAGGAGACACTCACAGGAGATGCCGAGATGCCGCAGCAGAGCATCAGACAAGCAACACTCAAAACAGCAGCTGTGGTGGCGAAGGACCCAACCAATGGCCCACACTCACACAACTCAGCTAGGCACCAGGCTCCGGGTCTTCACCTTTCCTGCCAGACTGTAACAGCAGCAAAACTAGGAACAGTTTCAGTTGCTGGGCTACATGCAAAGCCTCTGAACTTTTCCTCTCTGAGGTTGGCTACTGCAAGCCTCACCATGTGCTTCAGAAGCCCACAATAGCCTTCTGAAAGTCTGGTGCAGGAGGGCAGAAATCGCTGACACCAAAATTGCCTGAATGTCTGAAAACACTGAAGTCCCAAACACGGAATCCCCAACAATCAATCCTGGATACCCAATGCTGGGGCTGCTTTTGCAGTCTCTTGTATTTCTTATCAGAGTCTCCACCCGACCAATACTTTGTTTGCATTTTCCCTGGGGCTATCTATCCTCACCAGCAGTCCCTTCCACACCTGGACATGGATTTTTTTTTCCAAATATCAATCTTGGTTTTGCTAAGGTGCAGCCAAATTTGAGAGATTAAAGAGGGGTTAGTTCCAGATGAAAATGGAAAAGGATCAGAATGCTGGTGCAGACTGAATGTGGTCCTGGATGTCAAGACTTGGTATTAATATTTTATATGCAATGGAAAACTACTCAAAGGTCTTTATTTTTTTTTAATATAAAAATTCCCAAATCAGGTCAGTACCCTAAAACAACGACCGCATTTAAAATGTGGAGTTTATACAGACTAAACAAAGGAGGTAGTGATGAGAGGGGAAAATGAGAAATAATGTGGAAGACAAAATGCATTCATTCTTGTTGTTTAAACATGACAGTGAATTGAAACATTCAATGAATGGATTTAAAAGGAGGCAGAGTAGTAAATAAAACCAAAGAGAGAGAGACAACAGAGGGACAGAATGGAAAGTAAAGAGTAAAAGAAAAGAGAGAAGTTAAGAGAGCATATGCAAGCTAGGGGCAGGGGGAGGGGAAAATGAGAGCAGCACTAAGGAGCACAGGCTAAGGCAGCTGCTGCTACTGTGTGGGGCACATGTGGGTCCTTTGGTTACTCTTTGGCCAGATACTGTCACTATTCTCAGTTGGCATACACAAAGCTAGGCACAAAGAATATAAGCCACTGTCCACTTTACTGATCTGAGATTGCTGAAATATTGTTAATATTGGTATTTATTAAATAAATTCATCTATATTATTTTGATATTAGGATTGTACCCCAGAATGTTTGGGTTAACTGTTTTAACTCAACAGGATAGGACATTTTCCTATATCAATATTCTTTCAAGTGTGACATTTTTAATTTTAGTAGATAAACACTGATGCAAATAAAAATAAAAGAATATAAGTAACTTTAACTTTTCCAATCACTGAATTTGGTTAGTATACAAGTCCAGGAGTGGAGAGCTCAAGCAGTTATCAGGAAGGGAGGGACAGAGAGAGGGGGGGAGGGAGGGAGGGAGGGGAAGGAATGTTACGTGAAAATAAGACATTTCTATTCTTGCTAAAAAAAAAATATGCTAAATTTCAAAGTAGCCATCTATAGCCCTAAACTTGTTTTAACCTTAGGGAGCGAGCCTACCACTTGACCATCAGTTCACTCATATATTTAAAACAAGAAAATACCTGCTAAACTAAATAATATGAAGAAACCATCTAAAAAGTCTTTGATCATATGCAATTGTTTGTTGAAGAAATTCACCCTAATTATATGTAAAATAGTTTATTTATAAACTGAGAACTTTTAATCTGAAGCAGTGCTATCTAACATCTTCTAGAGTGTTTGCGCTATTGATTGCATTTTTAAAAAAGAAAGCAGCAACAATATAACACATAGAGTTGTAAATGGACAATATTTCAGGGAAATGAAAAAAGAAGCTTAAAGTAAAAATAGCATAAAGAGGAAAATGAAGTATTTCAACCTAAAATACTTCAACCTAAAATATGTTTTTGTGAAAGGCAAACTGATACAAAATACATTAATTTTGTATTAGTTATATATTTGCAAAACCAGAAAATTTTAATTCTACTTCTTTCCAAAATTGATGATTTACCCAAGAAAACAGTATTGAAGTCCAAGTTTATGCTTCTTCAATGAGAAGATAATTACAATTATTTATGTAGAATATTCATCCTCTCTGCAGTACAAACAAAAGTCCAAGTTACTAGGAGGCCAATTCCTGCCAGCACAAAGAAGTCTGGAAAAACACTGCTTGGCCATATGTTCAGATGCTGGCAAATGAGCTTGCTTGTCAGATGTTGTCTTACAGAAGGGACTTTTCACCACTTTCCTGACACATGCTGTTGCTGCCCTTGAAGTACAAATAACTTTCAATTTTGAAGTCCTAATTAATCATTTAGATTCCATGTTTCCCATCTTTTTCATTATTTCACTGTGCCAATATCAAAGTTTATGTAGTTACCAAGAAGATAAATTTCTCTCCTAGAAAACTAATATGTTATATATATATAGATAGATAGATAGATAGATAGATAGATAGATAGATAGATAGATAGATAGATAGATATAGATATATACATAGCTAGCATTGATTTGGCGAATTAATAATTTGGTTATTATTGACATCAATTCAGTATTCGGTTGTGATTGAGAAATATGACTGTACCTTTTTGCATTGTTTCTTAACTAACAAACATAACTTTCACCTAAACAGGTACTAAAGTCTTGTTTATATCTTGAGTAATAAGAATGAGAGCAAGACAAATAAAGCTGAGTTACAAGCTGCTGATATTAACAACAAACTTTATGATAGAAAAATATACAAGTCAAAAGTTGTATAGCATCTGTGTTCAATAAGTTATAATGCATGAGTATATTTGGAAAGAGAAGATAACAGGATTGAAAAAACACTTAAAAGTCTTTAGAATTAAAAGTTGACTTATGAGTCAAAATTTCGCCCTCCCCACCCCCGAAAAGAAAGATTTTATTTTAGGCAAATTGGCAAATTCTGAGAGAATAACTGAGTTAGGTATATATGGGCTCAAAGTAAAAAAAAAAAAAAAAAAATGACCTAATTACCAGGTAAGGAATAAGGAATTAAAGCCTAGAAAGAAAGATTCTTCAGCTCTAAATTGATCAGAAGAGCTACAGTAGCATTTCACTGAAGTAAACATAAAGATTTAACATGTGTGAGATTTTTGTCATCATACTTCTTAAAAAATCCAAATGCATTTTATGCACTGTGTTATTGCTATTACAATTATAAAGTTGGTTAATGGTATCACACCTTGATTCACACTCTAAAATTCTAAATCATTCTTATATCCAGTAATCAAATAATTTTACCACAGGACTGGTTCTATATTCTACTCATTCTCCCTTTTATGCTGGTTTCATGCTTTATTAACCTAAGAAATGACTTTTGGAGCCTAGACCAGGAATTGCAAATAGGTTTTTCATATGCCAAATTGGGTTTTTCTTTGGTAGTGACTATATATGCACAGTCTTGTTTTGACATGGTAAGGAAGGTATTTTTATTGATTAGTATTGTCTACTCTGGGCTCAAATATTTTAGGTAGCAAATGTACTAAGCAAACAGCATTCTTTTTATAACTTTTCTATCTATTTCTCCCTATTCTAATCCATCTTCAATTTGCCAAAATAATCTTTCTCAAATAACTTTAACTACCTCAATTTTTGCAAATTTCTACTAGCTTTCAATGTCTACCAGATAAAATTCAAACTCCTTAATTATTACACATTTAACTCCTCGACCTAGTTCCAGTTAAACTTATCACTACTCACCTATTTCTTTCTATTCTAGCAAATTCTAATTATGATAATTGTTGCCACTTTCCCTGGCATAAAACTCATGGCTCATGACTTCCCCATTAGAATCTAATCTTTCTGCGGGCCTCTATCATACAAATAAACATTCACCATAAAATGTCTAGGAAAGAAAAATAGTAATTTAAGTACAGATCTCTCAAAGTAAGGTAAGTTTCTAAGGTCATGTGAGGTCATACAACTTAAAAAATGTTTCCACATAAAAACAGGACCATCAAAGATAAAATTGGGTTAACACATAGTGAAGTGAGTTAGAAAAAAATCTGACTATTTATAAATGAAGGTGACTAGAGACTTGTCTTACATTGTTTTTTCTCTTTTTTGGAAAAAACATCTCATCTTTGGGGAAGCAATGGGGAAAAACTGATAGAGCCATTAGTCCTGATTTAGAAATGCAATGAATCCCAAACATGTTAATTTTGTTTTTCAAAATCTGCTCTTGAATATATCTTGGCAAAATTGCAAATAACCATAGACTGACTATATTAAAGAACAGTAAGAGTGATAAAACCTATCAGCAAGAATTTATCTGATGACAAACTTCTCAAAAGTGACAAGTTAAGGGCTTCCCTGGTGGCACAACGGGTTAAGTCTCAGCCTGTAAGGGCTCAAGATGGGGGAAGAGGGGAGAACGGGGGACTATGGTGATGGCTTCACAGGTGAACAGGTGGTGGGTAACCTATGGGGAACACACAATAATGTAAAAAATATGAATAACCAAAAAAAAAAAAAAAGTCTCAGCCTGTGAAGCAGGCACGAATTCAGTCCTGGCCACAGAGCTACCCACGTAGAGCAGCAGACCTCTCCTGCCTTGCCTGCTGCTCCCCTCATCAGTGTACCACAGTCCATCCACCTGTTCTGCTCCCTGCTCTGTCTCTGGTGAATCCTCTCACCACCCCAATCCTCTGGCCTACACCCCAGTTCTTGTATGCATAAATAAATCTTAAATAAGTAAAAGAATTTTTAAAAAAAAGTGATCAAGTCAAAAGACAGTAGGAAAAAATAGCTTCATGGAAAGGCAAAAACATATCAAATGTAGATTTTTATAAACAAAGGCAAATTTATCATTCAAGAATGAGAAGATTTACAGACAAAAATATTTGCTGTGCCTTTTAAGGGAACTTGAGGGAAGTGATTCAGATATAAGAAAATTGCTAAGAGATTCTGGAAAGGAAACATGAATTAGAAGTATAATTTATATGTATTACCTGAGAGGATTTTCTTAGCAATTTTTTTCTCAAGTAACTTTTTATTTAAGGCATCATGTCAAGAATACCCCCAATATTTAAGGAGACGCACAGAAGCTTAAAAATTATGCCAAATTTGTCTTACTTTTATATCTATGAAACGAGTGAGTTGTTTCTATTTGTGTATTAAAAATTACCTTGCTGTGAATATTTTGCTCATAGTTTTGTTATTATTATATCACTTTTCTTAGATATAGAATTAAAATAGAATTCCTTAGTTCTAGGGCACATTTGCATCTACATTGCACTATTTCCAACAAAGTTCTAGAAGTTCTGCAGTTAAAAAACTAGAAAGATATGCTAGTCTTTTAAATATCTTTTTTTAATAAACCAGTCTTATTCCAAGATCTTTTTTTTTTTTTTTTACAGATTTATTTATCCATACAAGCTGGGGTACAGGCCAGAGGAGCAGGGCCGCGAGAGGGTTCACCACAGACAGAACAGGACAGGCAGAGTGACAGAGCCAGGGAAACACACTGCTGAGGGGAGCTGAGGGGCAAGGCAGGAGAAGTCTGCCGCGCCATGTGGGAATCTCCCTGGCCAGTGTTGAACTCGCAGCGCTTCCACAAACTCCCTCCTACCTTTTCCAATCACTAGCACAAAGCTAATCACTACCTTAACTTCTCAACATGAATTAGTGTGCCTGTGCTGTTATGCCATTATGTTTATGAGATTTGTACATATTGTAGTGTATAACAGTTATTTTTAACTGCTGCGTTGTAGATTATGCAATGATTTATTTGATAATTGCCTCAAGATAAATAGTTGTTTCTATTTTTCAGCTGAAAAATAACAATGCTATTATAGTTTCCTTCATTTTTTGGTACACCCATCACTCATTTATTTGGGATATATATGCCTCCCAGCCCCCCAAAACGAATTACTTCACATGAATATATACATATATTCAACTTTTGTAGATCATGTTTTTCCCAAGTAGTTGTATCAATTTACTGTCACTCTTGCAGTGTATGGATATTCTAATTGTTCTACATTCTCACTAACAATTGGGAATAGCATTCATAGTTGCTGTAGTCATTTTAGTGGGTATGATTTTCATTTCCTGATTACTATTGAGGCTGAGGATCCTTTTTACATTTATTAGTCATTTAGAGAGTAATGTTACTCAGCAACTGTCCTAGTCACTTGCCCAAGGTTTTATTGGGCTGTCAGTCTTTTTCTTATCAATTTACATGAGTTCTATGCATGAGCTAATAAAAATCCTTTGCCAGTTTGCAACTTTCTTCTCAACAAACAACTTTTTGGATATTTTGAATAAAAGACTGAGAAAAACTACTCCATATTTTGAGGAAATTAATCTGCTATATATAAAGGTCAAGCAGAGAGATGTTAAAAATATAATGTACATATTCCTGGAGAAAGAGAATGAGGGCCTAATTTAGACAAAGGGCAGCTCTAATTAAAAAAAAAGTAGAAAAAATATGAGATACTTTATAAAGGATTAGTCTATTCATTTATTTACATGATATTGAAAACCTTTATAACTCATTTGGATAATTGCAAGATATAGACCATTCATAAAGTATACTGATTACTTGGTAAAACAAGGCTGTCAATACTGGCAGATAGGAATTTAGGAAAATGAATTTGTAATTACTGAAGAGTCTTTATTAAGGTGTCAGCAAGACAGAAAGGATTACCAAGTAGTAAGGAGGAGCAATTATTCCAAGTTTAAAGGCATTCTTTTAACCTTGCCATGTCTAACAAATCCATATTCATTTGTCCTTCAGATCACTTAACCAAGGGAAAATTATAAAACATAGGCTTAAAGAAAGTAAGATTACAAATAAACACAAGAGTCTTTCTTCAAGGACAATTTTCCCAAAAGGGGATATTTGAGGAATAGCAACCTTAGTATTCTTTTCGTTAAGACATTTCCCAATTCTTCCCACCCTCAAGACTAGTCATAATGCCTTTCTATTCTGATTCTTAAGACTTATTAATAACTTAGAAGTAAAGATTACATAATTCGCCCCTACTAGCTATATTAAAATGTTTTATCAGATTGACCTCTTAAGTCCCACATCGTTATGCTCAGCACCAACATCATCATGTAATATTTATTGATGTAGATGATAAATATTTACTAATCATGTACATTATTTAATCCTTGTAAATTCAAGGGTCCTCCCTGGTGGCGCAGGGGTTAAAGTCTCAGCACTATCAAGCTATCACCATCCACTGTGGCATGAGGTCGATCCTGGCCAGAGAGCTAGCCCAAGTGGCACAGCAGCCCTCTCCTGTCTCTCCTGCTGCTCCCCTCAGCAGTGTATTTCAGTAGATCCACCTGTTCTGCTCCCCACTCTGTCTCTGGTGAATCCTCTCACATATACCCCCAAACTTTGGCCTATACCCGAATTCTTCCATGCATATATAAATAAATATCTGAAAAAAAAGCCTTGTAAATTCCTATAAATAAGTATTATTACTAGTTATTCCTATCCTAATTGGAGAAACTTAAACAAAAGTTAATCAAATTGTCCAAAGTGACAGAGTAAATTATCATGGAGCTTGTATATGAGCCAGGCATCTTAAATCTAGAACATGTTCTACTATATATTGTTATCTACACACTCTTTGTCAGTTCCATAAAATTTCCAGACATTTAAGTCTACAAAAGAGTAAAATTCATAAACAATTAGGTTTAATGGTAAGGACCTGAATGTGGAAAGCTTACTCTAAGCACACTCTAAGGACAGAAATGATACTGACATTCAATCTTGGTCATAAAGAAAAAGGGACACTGAAAATACCTTGTGTCAACTTCTCTTGCTCCGTAATCTACAACATACCTCATGGTATTACTAGTCTGGGGTACTTCTATAGTCTTTAACTCTTCTCTACCTCCAAACTGTCATACTCTCCAATTTATTCTATATTCCACTTCTAGAATGCTCTTTCAAAATTATAAAACAGTTCATACCACCTTCTTTTAAAAGTTGAGGTATAACTGACATATTAGTTTCAGGTGTACAACATTGATATATTTCTATATATTGTGAAATGATATGTACATACAGGTATGTAATTAACACCCATTACCATAAATAGTTACATTTATTTTTCATTGTGATTAAAAACTTTAAGATTTAGTCTTTGACTTTTATCAAAAATAGAAGAAACAAGTGTTGGTGAGGATGTAGCAAAAGGGGAACCCTCCTAAACTGTTGGTGGAAATAAAAATTGATGCAGTCATTATGGGAAACAGAATGGATATTCCTGAAAATTTTTAAAAATAAAAATTCTATATGTCTCAGGTTCTCTGCTCTGGCTATTTATCAGACGAATGTATAACACTAATTTAAAGAAGTATCATGTACACACACCACCATTCATAGCAGCATACTCACAATATCCAATAAATGGAAATAACCTAAGTGTCCACTGACAAAGAGTTGAAGAAGATGTATACCCAATGGAATTCTAATCAGATACTTAAAAAGATGAAATTATGCCATCTGCAACAAAATAGATGCAATAGAGGGTGTGATGTTAAGTGAGTTAAGTCAGACAGTGAAAGATAAACACCACACACTTTCACACATATGTGATTAAAGGTGAGAGGCCTGCACAGGAAAGGCAAGCTAGACACAGGAGTCTAAAATTCAGAGAAAAGTATGGACAAAATAACACAGATTTAAAACACAATATAAAAATAGAGAAAAGAAAACTATGGATGTGTATCAAAAGGCCCAGAAAATTATGTAGAACGAAAGAAGCAGATGACCAAGACATAACATGAAAGGAAAACATGGGGGAGAAAAACACTGAGAAAGGAACTTCAAAAAAGGCAGACAATTCCAAGGAGAGATTTTCCAGGAAAGTGAAAAGTTAGATAAAGGGTCAAATTCTTAGTTTAGTGGATGACAAATGTAATGGGGAAGTCAGATTTGGTGTCTAGAAAACCCTGGTGACCTTTAGGAGATCTTTAAGACACCAAAGATAAATGTGTTTGAAACTCATAGGTTTACCTAGGGTTTGGAGTCAATAAAAATCTTGTTGTGACTTTGAAAACCCCATGGCACAGAATGGATGACTAAACGACATTATGCAGTATCTCTTCTATCAGCCTTAGTAATGAAACAGTTATGCCGCTTTGTTGGGATTTTCTAAGGAGGTAGTATTAAAGTCAGTTGAAAAAACTGGTCTATTCAAAATCATAGAATTATGTACAGAAATTCATGACTATCAGCAACAAAAGCTACTAGGGCACGTTCAGAGAATGAATGCTGTGCCATATACACATTAAACAGGAAAGAAATTTCAGAAGCACAGGTGACAGCCAACAGCAGTTCATAGTCTACCAGGCTATGGCAGGCAATTCAAGATCACAGATGCCTCAACTTGCTCTGATCAGGAAGAGTTGTTCTTGTAAGTGCATTCACAGTGGTAGTCAGTAGAGGTGCATCGATGCACTAAATCTTGAACCTGAACTGAGGGAAAGTATTTTCGACTATTTAATTTACACCCCTTTACCCCCACCCAAGTTCAAAGGCTATGATAAAATAACCCCCATTGAAAAGCGGAAAGCTGATCTCACACACGGATGGAATAGAGCCCAGAAAAGCAAGATAGTAGCACTGGGTTGGTATAGAACTCAAAACAAGGAAGAGGTTACTGAAGAGCCCATTCTTTTTCTATGTATTCCAGATATTCTGACATAATTATTACACTCATTTTTCAAAAAGCGGTTAATTTCAGCAAGAGGACATTCTTATAAATATTATTCACATATATGAATGAAAATTAGGCATCTCATATATCTGCTCTCATTTAAAAAATTAAATCTCTTTCTGTTGATAATTAGATTTGGCCCAGGACAGTTCTCTCTGGCACTCAATAAGCTATTTATTAACACAAGTGTGTGTGTGGCAGACACAGTTTAAAAGGAGCTGCGTTTTCATCCTCCAGCCATTTACTGTGGAATATACTGGGATATAAAATTCTGAGTGGAAAGCAGAAAAAAAGACATGGTAGAGGAACCTGGGGAGAATTTTGGACTTCTGCCCTTTCATTTTCTGTGTGTGGGAGGCAAGCAGTGGCAGCTCCTCGAAGAGACCCCTGGGGCAAAAGAGAGCTCTGGCTCTGTGGCTTCCATTTTGCCAGTGGAGGATGAGGTAGTCAGTACAGGTGAGGGCACCCTGGCGGTCTCTATGGTAACACTGGAGGAGGTGGAGGTGCGGAAAAACCGCCTTCCACTTTGCAAGCCCCCGCCTGGCCTTCGCCCCCCCACTGACGACCCGCACAAGCAGTCCGCTGATCCTGCAACCACGCACGCTCACAGCTGGCCGCTCAGCCAGCGCTGGGCTAGCCTCCCCCGAGTCCGAGTCAGTGCTAACTGCACAGTTGCCTTGGCAACGGCTGGGGGAGGAAGGCCAAGGCCCTTTTCCCTCTGGCATTCCCGCCTGCGGAGACCGGAGTGTGAGGCCCTGGAAGGAATCTGCATCTTCCTCCAGCCAGGCTGAGCCAGGTGGAGCACCCAGAGGAGTACGCAGCACAGGACTAGAGACCCCGTCCCCATCCTAGCAGTCGCCAGAGTGGAGGCTCAGCTGTCTTGCCATCTCACTGCGCAGAACCTGAAACAGCTCCTTTCTCCATGCCCCTCGGGAACTGGGCCAAAGAGGGCCAGTCACGCCCAGATGGTGCATGTCACCTTCTAAGGTCAAAGAACCAGTGAGAGAAGCTTGTCCCACCCCACTCCATTCTGACTCTGAAGCTAGGACCGTGGCTTCTTCAGGAGAAACTCCGGTGGTTATGCTCTCTCTGTTCCCTCCAAGTTTGGGTTCAATAGGCCACATACTCCACCAATCCCTTCTGGTCCACCTAGGGTTTTCTTTAAGGACTAGGACGAGTCCTCTCCCTTTTCTCTGACTTCCCCTGCCATTTGGGGAACAGAGGGTACAGAAAATGAGCCATATGTGAGAAGGTGTGGGCCAGCCCGCCCCACCCCCGACACAAACACCCACCAGAGGTTCCCAGGTTTCTCTCTGAGTCACTAGCTCACTTCCTTCAAATTTCCTATGCAAGAGGGGCCACGAGGAATTATCAGCAGGCAGTGTCCTGCTACCCCCTGCCAAGTAAATCATGTCCACTGTGGGCACCCCTGAAGGAAGATTAAAAATTACATACCGAAGTCGATTTTGCTCAGAGCCTGAAAGAACTGAAATTCTGTGTTTATTTACTGAGCAAAGTGAGCACAGGTAGAGAAATATCTCTTGGAAGCTAGGTTAATGGGAACTGTTTCCTTGCTTTATAATGCTTCAAAAGGGGCCGCAATTCTGAAAAAATGCACACTATTGTTTAGATGTAAACAAAAAGCCAAAGAAGCTAGTTTTCATTCTCTCCTTGAAATTTTAACAGCAGTTTTTCCTATTGCTAATAAAAAAAAGCGCTGTCCTCTTTTTTGAGCACTAATTAATATTTTAGTGCTATAACCAGGACATTTCATTACAATTTTTGATTACCTTTTTAACATAATCCATAGAATTGGAAATTCACAAATAAGAGACAAATATGTTGTTGTATAAATACTGCAACTGATTTTTACAAACTTTTATCAAGATGCATGATGAATCAGTGTATGGTTAAATAATTGTTGTTAAATAATTGTTATTTAACTACCTTTTACAATAAAGTGAATTTTTGCCTGGAAAAAAATACATGGCCAAACTAAAGCATTTGCCAAATAGAATTAGGTTTAATAACTTGTTTAAGAAACTTTGAGCTTTCAAAAGATAAATATATGTTTTAATATAGTTTATATAGAAACATGTTTATAATATATTTTATTTAATATAAAATATTACATAGTAAGAAATATGCAGTACAAAAACTCATATATGGTCATTTGTACAGTAAAACATAAAGGATCTTTCTATTAGGATGTGAGATTAGACATAATTCTTAAAACGCACCCTCGAGTGTTACCCTATTGTTAATTCAGATGAGTCCTGGTGTCTTTTCACTGAAATACTCAGTTATATAAGGCAGTAGTTCAAAGATGATTTCCTTAAGGAATTTCATTTAAATTCTCAGTGAAACAGATAATGTCTATTTACTTTATATTTAAAAAATGTGATGCAGTAAGTAGGTTAATAAAGACAATACATCTTTAATAATCTTCCAAACGTCGAAATTATTTCTCTACTGACAGATCTGTTATCTCCCTAAGGATATTATCCATGCCCTCAACTACCAAATTTGAAGGGTGTTTTGTTCACCTTTATTCAAGTTAAATATATATTTCACCTCAGAGACAGAAATATAAGCCATAGTATAGGGGCTGATATTTAAAATCTCATTTCCTCCAACCCCTCAAGGGGCTACCCACCCATGTGTATGAGGATGGAATTTTGCTAGCACAGACCAGAAAGAAGGTAATCCAAGGAAATTTTGGAATGACTTTTCTATATTGCATTCAGTATGTGCATATGGCATCTAGGCAGAACAAACTAAAGAAGGAAAATTTACTTTCTAGTGTGAACCATGTCATCCAAAGGGCACATTTAAAAAATTAAAGTGAAATGAATAATTCTAAAGCTTCAATAAGAACTTTTTTTTACATGCTTTTAAAGTGCTGATTGTGTCCTGAATTGCTTTTCCTGGCAAGATGGCTATTATATAGTTGATTACATATCAAATCAAAACCTCAGCTATATGAGGACTCAAAAAAGCAATTTATTTTAACCTAAGGTACATCATTGATGAATTACAAAGTTGCTAGAAGAATGGAACACAATATACAGTTTCAAAATACCATTTGCTATCTTATTTCCATCCTTCAGAAGTTTTTATAACTTCTTATATAAAAGACATGCCATTTTCTATCTTTCCACTCTCTTAAAACTGGCCTAGTTTATAAACCACAATTTCTTTATCCAGTCATTCACTGATGGATATTTATGTTGATTTTATGTTTTTGTTATGGTGAATAACAATGCTATGAACATGGTGGGGTGGGTAGATATAATCTCAGTGGAATACTACTCAGATGGGCCTCCCTGTTGGTGCAAGGGGTTAAGTTTCAGCATATGAAGCCATCTGCAGCCACTGCAGCAGGAGTTTGATCCCTGGCCAGGGAGCTTCCCACACGGCACAGCAGACCTCTCCTGCCTTGCCTGCTGCTCCCCTCAGCAGTGTACTTCTGTAGATCCCGCCTGTTCTGCTCCTCACTGTCTCTGGTGAATCCTCTCACTACCCCACACTTCTGGCCTACAGCCCAATTCTTGTATGCATAAAGAAATAAATCTTTGAAAAAAATAAAAGAATATTACTCAGCTATTAAATAGATAAAATGGTGATTTGTAACAATATTGAGGTGAGCATGCTAAGTGAAATTAGTGAGAAAGTGTCAGCCAATTATCAGAGGTTTCGGTCATTTGTGAAATATAACCAAGAAAACTAACTGGCAAAACACAACAAAAAAATCTTAGACTGAAAAATATGGTGGTTACCAGAGAGGAGAGTAGAGGAGGGTAGAAGAGTAAAGTGATACTGTAGTGGCACTGGAACTTTGGTGATGGGTGAGAGAAGCATGTGCAAAATTATATAGTTTTATACATAAATGGTAAGTGAATTTGATTAAAAATCTGGTCTAATAACCATCCTCTCTAATCCTCCCTAATTTCTTGGAGTCTTTTCAAGTGAACTCCAATTAAAACAAATTCTTCCCCCCTTCTATGGATGCACTTTTTGTATCAATTGAGTTTTTTTTGTTTGTTTGTTTTTTTTAATTTTCTCATTAAGAACATCCTCTGACAGCAACAGGTCATCCAAATAGCAAATAGGTATTGTGTGATTATAAATGTTTTGATTAAACCTTCTTCTCTTCCATCATACCTACCCTCTCTTCCTCCAATCACTATTTTTTCTTAGTTTCTTTAGCTTAATGAACTATTTCAATAAACCCATGGGCATTAAAAACAACATAGCTTATTTTTGCTATCGGTTTCCAAAGGCATTCTTCAGGGCACAGTGTTAGCTTCAGAAAATATTTCTCTGGTCATAACCTATATCAGTTGTTTCTCCTTAGGCCCAAAAGGATAGAACTTAAATTAACTTATGAGTTATAAGACTTGTCTGAATCATTTGTCTTGCAAATATTTGTAAGTTAGATCACTGAGTCATGGAGCAGTGTCCTCTGAATCTTTCTACTTTTTTTCAGTTTTATTATTATAATAATCAATTTCCTTAGTTTGTTCATATTCTCCTTTTTTTATCATTGTTGCCACTATGTATGAGTAAGCTGCTTTCCACAGCCATAGAATAAAAATTATAATAGCTAATATGCAAAGTACTTATGCTATGCACACCATGTGTTTCTCTTAATAAAGACAGTATATCTTTAATTTAATCATCTTTCAAATTGCCAAACTATTTCTCTACTGGGAGAAATATTTTTGGTATCTTCCCTAAGGATATTATCCATGCATTCATGCATTCAATAAGCTTCTTTTTTGCCCACATCAATTAAAGGTAAATGCATATTTTAACTGAGAGTCTGATCAGTATATCTGACACAAGCTGTATATGGAATCATGGTTAAGGCCTCAATTTATGTCATCAAGATCTCAAGGTTCATCATCAGAGACCCACGTTATTCCAGAAGCTTAATGAATGAGGAGTGAGTGGAAAAACTTTTAGCCTCTGTACTGCTTCTTTTGACATTTGGAAAGGTTAGTTTAGCTTCTCACTCTTTATAAATCTCACATGGCATTCGAAGCTCTCAGCATGTCTGGCATGCTTTCAGCTAGGTCTCAATATTTGCATATTCAAGTACTATTCCATTTTCTCAAGGCACTACATATAATGGATTGTTAAAATATGGAACATAACAGAACTACTAGCTAAAGCGTTCAAAATGAATAATTATCTAATCATTTAATATTAGGATACACTAGAATTGAGGAAATTGGGGAAAGAGAAATACAAAAAGTACATTAAAGATGATTTTAAATAAACATAATACACTTAATATGTAATTATTAATAGCTGTTTCTAGATAATAGAGCCAGAGGTATTTTTCTTTTGCTTTTCTTTTTAAGGAATCAGTGATAAGCTGGTATTAATTTAAATAATACATATTTTTATTAATTATGTCTGAAATTGTATTCCTAAAATCATATAGTTATAAAAACAATTGGCAAATAAAAAAAATTAGTAAGAACATAACATTGAATTTAAAATGCTAAACCCAACCATAGATTACTTACTAAAAATGTATTTTATATTAAATGTCAAATAGTTTACAGGGAAAAGGATGCAGAATGATATACCATGTCAACACTGTGTAGGTGGGTTTTTACTGGAATGCAAGATTGGGTTAACATTTGAAAATCAATGTTAATTCACTAAATTAACAAACGAAAAACAACATGCTCAATAACACAGAAAATGCTGTTGACAAAATCTCTTTCTGATAAAAACTCAGGAAAGTAAGAATTGAAAGGAACTTCCTCAACATGAAAAAGGAAGAAAATTTTACTGAATTTTTACTTAATAAATATGTAGGTAAAATACATATACTCAACATTAACTGAGAGCACTAGTCGCTTAGTCGTGTGAATTCTTTAACCTTGTCTCTCAAAAATCTTCCTATCACATTCTGCTCTCCAGATGTGCTGTTCTTTTTTCAAATTTCTCTAGCTGCTTAGCTTTAGTACCTTCTATTTTATCCAATTCACCCAGCTACAATGTGTTTATAGATGCTTGCTGGAAGCTCCAAGAGAGAATCAGTTCTTTCTTTTTTATAATTTGTAGAGCCCACCATTATTTCTTGACGCTTGGTCTCTTCTTCCATCTTCAACTTTCATCTATCATACGTCCTCTTACGTCTTCTTTTGACACTAGCCCCTCTGCCTTCCTATTATAAGGATACTTGAGATTATATTCGAACTACTTGGAAATTCCAGGATAAACATCCTATAAAAAATTCTTAATCTTACATTATTAAAATGTCCATCCTACCAAAAGCAATTTACAGATTCAATGCTATTCCAATAAAAATCTCAATGACATTCTTCAAACAAAGGAACAAATATTGATGAAATTCATATGGAGCCACAAAAGACTTCAAATAGCCAAAGCTCTCCTGACTAAAACAAAGGAGAGTGGAGGTAGCACACTCCCAGACTTCAAACTATACTACAAAGCCATAATAATTAAGGCAGCACAGTACTAGAACAAAAACAGATACACAGACCAATGGAAAAAAATAAAAGCCCAGAAATAAAGCCACATATATATGGACAACTAATCTTTGACAAAGGAGCAAAGACTATCCAATGGAACAAAGACAGTTTGTTCAATAAATGGTGCTGGGAAAACTGGACCACTGTAAACAAAAGAATGAAACTAGATCACAACCTCACCATGTACAAAAATCGACTCAAAATGGATTAAAAAACTAAAGACTTGAAACCATAAAACATATAGAAGAAAATAGGTAAAACACTACAAGACATACATCTCAGTAACATCTTTAAAGACTCATCCCCCAAAGCAAGGAAAGTGAAGGAAAAGATAAACAACTGGGATTACAGCAAACTAAAAAGCTTCTGTACAGCAAGAGACATTCAACAAAACAAAGAGACACCCTACTCATTGAGAAAAACTTTTTGTAATCCATACAATTGATAAAAGACTGATCACAAAGATATACAAAAAGCTCACACATCTCAACAAAAACAAAGCAAACAATCCAGTCAAAAAATGGGCAGAAGTATTTAAAAGGCACTTCTCCAAAGAAGAAACACAAATGGCCAACAGGCATACGAAAAAATGTTCAACATTCCTCGTAATCAGGGAAACGCAAATCAAAACCACAATGAGATACCACATTACACCAGTAAGAATGTAACATATTTTTTAAAAACTAACAACAACAAATGCTGGTGAGGATATGGTGAAAAAGGAACTCTCCTACACTGCCAGTGGGAAAGTAAACTGGTCCAACTGTAACTGGGCTAAGTTCAAAGTCCAGTGGGGGTCGTGCCCCCTGGAGGGGTTTTGCTGATGAGAATGAATAGCCCCAGGGAAAATACTAAGTTTGCAGTTTGGGGTGGAGAATCTGATGAGAAATAAAAGGGACTGAAGGAGAAGGGGAAGTAGAATTGTCATGATGTAGGGATAGAGGAATCAGTGGCAGAAAATGTAGCCACCAAGATAGAGAGTTTGGAAATCAGACACCAGAAGTTTTGAGCTGCCGGGATATGGATTAAGCATTTTTGGAATCTTCAGTGACTTTGGGACCAGCGACTTTGGAGGCTTTGTGGGTAACTGCTCCCAGTTTTGTTTTTACTGCAGCCGAAGGAAGAAGGCAGAGACCCGAAGCGGGCGCCTTCCTAAAATGTGTGAGTGCAGTTTGAAGGGCCATCTGGACACTGTAATTGCTGTTTGTAGTGTTGTTGGCCTGGTGCTGCGTTGGGACACCACAGCAGTTCTGGGAGCATCTCCAGTTGTGTTCTGTGTCATCCTCGTGAGTTGGAACCTGACCTACAGTCTGATTGTTGCATGTCTGCAGAAGAAGGAAAACACCATTTTGGAAACGTGGCCTATTGTTTGGAAGAGGAGCTCCACATCAGCTGTGGCGGGAAGACTCCACCTGTGTTACTTTTCTTGGACTTAAAGGACTGGACATTGCTTTAAGTAAGGTAAACGGCCATATGTTGACTTCAGTAATTCTTTGCTTTTTCCCTGTTTGTTAAATAAATCCCATTGTTGTTGTTCCCTAAGCCTGAGTAGTCTTGCAAATGTGCGCGTGGGTGCAGAACCAATATAGTAACAGGTAAGCAATTGGAGCACTGGCTTTGGCAAATTTTGAAAAACCCCTTTTGTCCGGTATCACCACCACCATGGAAAGCTGTATGGAAGTTCCACAGACTACTAAAAATGGAGCTACCACATGATCCAGCAATTCCACTTCTGGGAGTCTACCCAAAGGACACAAAAACATTAATTTAAAAGAATACCTGCATCCCTGTGTTTACTGCAGCACTATATTTACAATAGGTAAGACTTGGAAACAACCCAAATGCCCCAAAACAGATGACTGGATCAAGAAGATTCGGTATATATACACAATGGAATACTATTCAGCAATCAAAAAAGATAAACTAATGCCATCTGCAGCAACATGGATGGATCTAGAAGGGATAATGCTCAGTAAAATAAATCAGAAGAAGAAAAATATTTATGTTTTTCTTGCTCAATCTTGTTAAGTGACTCCTTGAAAAAGAAAACAAATATTTTTAACTCCAATAATTTTTATTTTACATATGTGTATATATATACTTGTGGATAGAAAAGAGTGTATGTATACATATGCAATCACACACGTGTGTGACACATAGTAATGCTAACCTATTGACTAGTTTAATTTTGAATCATCCAGTTTCAAATGCTGACTAAAATAATAAATTGTCATTCTTTCAAATCATTTAAAAATGTGGTTTTTAATAATTTATATAAGAACTAAGATATAGACAGTTTGTAAATAGAAAATCAATTTTCCCCTATAGTCACTAAATGAAGTCTACAAAAACATTTAAATGCTCTCTAAGGGTCACCAAATTGCCAAACTGCTCTGTGGCTCTATATATCTTGATCTGTCCCAGTCAATGATCTATATATAGCATATGAATTTTTGAATGGCAAAACTTTGCCACACTCACAGATGTTACAGGTATATAAAATCAAACACTGACAGTACCATGTGTTGTCTAATGTGTTTTTACTAAGGAAAAGTATCCTTTCAACATGGGTGATATGTTCATCTTTTTCAAAGAGAATGGTGACATTTATTTTAACTTCAATCATAACTGTTCACTATTTCCTCATTTTAGAATCTCTTCAATTTTGCTTGAAGCTTTTTGTTAGTTATTTCAATTATAGTTTAAAAATCTCTTGGTAAGCACATAACCTTACAGAGTAAATCAGAGCAGCTGACCAGTACAGTAACATGAAACAATCAGGAAAGCAAATTAGAGTTGGCAAACTGCTTTGCATCATTCAATGAGTAATGTCCTACCAATTTGTTTGCCCCTTTACAGTGCTCCTGAACTAAAGAGCTGGTCTAACATCCACCAATTTAAAAAAAAATATTATTGTATTTTTAATTATTGCTTATATCTTTTACATTATTGTATATTCCCCTTAGGTAACCCACCACTGATTCACCTGTGAACCATCACCATAGTCCCTTGTGCTCTTTTCTCCCCCATTTTGAGCCCTTATCCTCCCCCTCCCTCTCTGAGTATCTCTTTCTTGTTTGGTTCCCCTATATTCCTGTTATAAGTGAAACCATTCTATATTTTTCTCTTTCTTTCTGGCTTATTTCACTGAGCATGATCCCTTCTAGCTCCATCCATAACATCCCCAAATTTTTGTAGGACACTTGAACTACACTGAATTTGAACAGTGTAGTTGAGAGAGAGTCACAAGCTTGGAGCTGTTCTTTTTTCTTTTCCAGTACAGAAACTTATGCTGGGGTGTTTGCTCCAATTAACAGATGCTTAAACTCTAGTTAGTAAAATTGTTCAATTGTTGTCTCAGTTTGAGCTCTGGGTAGGAGGCTGGCAGGCATATTGTATATCCCACCCTCGGGCTATAAGGAGTAACCTCTTTCATGAGGAGACACTGGTGATCTGACTTGGTTCTCCCCACCAGTTTCAGTTCCAAATGTTCTATATCAGGCACTTATGGCTCTAGACAGTAATCATCATTCTGTACCCTGTTGCTATATTTTTCCAACAGTGCACAGTCCGTTCTGGATGCTAACTCTGTGCACCCCCTATATAGTGCACTGCCAGGTCTCCAAAGTATGTGACCCCGAGTTGACAACTGTAGGGGCAGTCATACAGTAGACACTTCTTTTCATGGGTAATAGTGCTCCATTATCACTGTAAACTTGGTTCAGTTAAAGTTTTTCTTAGCACTTTCTAACACATCATTGCTCCTGGTATGTACACTATAGTTGTCTGTTTATCTTTCTGGGGTTACTGACTTTGTTCTGCTGCAATTAGTTGTGAACTGATGGAAAAGGTGAGCCTAGAGATTTTACTATGCTGCCATCTTGTCAGATTCTCCAAAATTTAATTTTTAGACCATCATTATCAAGTTTTCTATGTTAATGTCTTTTGGGTTCTTAGCACAAATCCATTTTTTCCCAACATATATACAACAGTTTTCTCTATTCTGTTCACTTTGTCATGAATTTTATTGTTTTTATTCTTCAGAAAATCATCTTATTTCCTTGATCCACTTTTGGGATTCACTATATTATATAGTAGTAGTAACAAATAATATGCAAATTTCCCTAATATAAATAATAGCATGAAAGCACTTAAGCAAACTTGATCTGCTCCTGTTAAGTGAATGTTAACCAAGTCCAAGTGGCTTCATTCATAATACTTAAGTAGCCAAGATTATGATGATCATGAGACCCTGCCCTGAGAATATAATGAATGGCATTTCTGATTATTTTCCCTGAGATCCTTTTGATGCCCAAAGAGAAAACTTTTAAAACATTACTTGCCAATCCAGTTTGGCCTCTCGACTTCTTACCCCCATTACTGCTTCCTAGCTGGAAAACTTTCACTAATACAGCAAAAACATTCAAGATTAATATTCTCCTCCAAAATTCATTATCATGTGCTATATAACCTCAGACACAAATCTACCTCACATTTCCCCTGCCATCCATTACACTATTGCAATAGGAGTCCAGGCTCAACCTCTAAGTCTTTTATGTCCTCTTTCCTCCCATATCTACTGTCATTACCAAAGCCCTATTATCCTCTTAAAAACAAGATTATTTTCTTAGTATTTATGTATAAACTACAACTGTCAATATGGGCTTACTTTAAGAGTTAATATGATCCAAAGCAGTTTAATAACATAGTGGATACTTAAACACTGACTTCTATGTTCTGGCCCTTTTGTGCAATCAATGTTTAGAGATTAGTGTATGGCACAATGACTATGATATCAAATTGTTCTTCAAGTCCAAGTTCATGCCAAGTCTCTTTTTCCATCTCTAGTGCAACTACCCTAACATGTCTTCCCTATCAAAACAACAATGTTCTCCACTATTAAATTGCTCCAATCTGGGCCTCCCCAGTGGTGCAGCGATTAAGCGCTGCACTGTGGAGCTGTCGGCAGTGGTGACGCGAGTTCGACGCCCAGCCAGGGAGAATCCCACATGGCGCAGCAGACCTCTCCTGCCTTGCCCGCTGCTCCCCTCAGCAGTGTATTTCTGATCTGCCTGTTCTGCTCCCCACTCTGTCTTTGGTGAACCCTCTCGCCGCCCCACGCCTCTGGCCTGTAACCCAGCTTGTATTTATAAATAAAAAATAAATCTTTAAAAAAAATTGCTCCAATCTGACCATAATCCATTTACATCTGTCATACTGATCTTAAGATCATGTTCTATTTTGTCACTCTCCAACATAAGAAATTATCACCAAGGGCCAACTGAATAAAACTTAAACTCTTAAAATTCAAAAATGTTCTATAGTTAATACAGTACAAAATAATAAAAATTTGAACTAAGAATTAGGTGAGCAAACTTATCCATTATTGGTTATACTACCACTAACCTTTTTCTATAGAATGAGGAGTAAATAAAATGAACATTCTAGCTAGTTGGAAAGTTGCACACTATAGAATAGTATTATAATAAGAAAATGGACCAGAAAAGTGTTACATGCCTGTCTTTCAAATTGTAGGGTCCAGTACTCAATGTATTCTCTGCTTTTCAGTCCAATGAAACTACATTCTACAAAAACAATTTTGCAAATACAACAATAAAACAAAAATTTTTGCCCTTACGATTTTTTTTCTGCATAAGGTACTTAAGTTTCATCCCTAACAAAATATTGTCCATACATCATGCTTACATATTCCACAAAATTTCTCTTACCCAGAATAATGGCCTTCAATAAATTGCCAAAGCACATGTATTTCTGCTTCTCTTGGAAATCTACACACCTTTCTAATCATTACCGCTATTTTTTTTTTCAGAAAATACCTTATATTTTAGAGCAGTTTTATGTTCACAGAAAAATTAAATAGAAGGCATAGATTTCCCATATATCCCCTGCCTAACTATGCAAAATTTTACCCACTACCAACATCTCATACCAGAGTGGTACATTTGTTACAACTGATGAAACTGCACTGTCATATGAAGAGTCCATCGTTTATTCACTCTTCTTATTTTATACCCTGTGGGTTGGACAAATAAACAACATATATTCATCAATATAGAATAACAGAGAATTGTTTCACTCCCTGAAGATTTTTTGTGCTCCACCCTCTTATAATTCCTTTCTCTCTACCTGCTACAATCCTTTATTTTCTCCCTAGATCAGCTTTTTCCAAGGGGTCATATTGTTGAAATTAAATATTACCTAGCCCTTTCAGATTGACTTCTTTCACTTGGTAATATGTATTTAAGTTTTCTCCATCTAATTTCTCTACAACACTAAATAATATTCCATTCTTTACATGCATAGCAGTTTATTCATTCATCCACCTACTGAAGGACACCTTGGTTACTTTCAAGTCTGGGAAATTATGACTAAGTTATTATAAACATGTTATAAACATTCTCATGTAGGTTTTTATGTGGACATACGTTTTTTAGCTAATTTGAGTAAATACCAAGACACACATTGCTGGGTTGTACAGTAAGAATATATCTAGTTTTTAAGAAGCTGCCAGACTGTCTTCCAAGGTGACTGTACCGTTTTTATTTCCATCATCAAGGAAGGAGAGTTCCTGTTGCTATGTATGTTCACCAGTATTTGGTACTGTCAATATTTTGGAATATAATGGGTAACCATAGTTGTTTTGTTGTCATCCACTGAATGCCTTGAAGTAATTATTAAATACTAGGATTGCAGAAAAAATGATACTGAAAAGAACTCTATCAATTGCTTGCAGAAAGGTGACTAAGCTAGTATGTCAGAGTAAGTCATTACTGTAATTGTTATAATTTTGTATGTTTGTAAATTATATATATACATATATAATATATAAGTGTATATCTAGGTATAGGTATATGCTTGTATTATTTGTAGGCTATACTCTTTCAAGTAATGAAATAGATTTGTACATAATATGTATATTTGTATGTATATTTGAAAATATGTATATTTTCAGATACATAACCTTAATGTACTATTATTGGTACTTTGTTTGCATATATTGAAAGAGATTAAGGGAACATGAATATATTGCCAATACATTAACACCTAATCAGGTCCTCCCCCAAAACCTTGATTAATGGTAACTTTACTCTTAAATTTAATAAATTCAACAAATACTTATTGAGTATTTACTAATACTAGGTACTATTATAAAATAAATAATATAAGCAACATCAAGTAGCTTCCATTAATAAGTTAATAAGTAACAGGACACATATTTAAGTTTTTTATCAATGTCTAACAGACTATTTCAAGATCATATTCTCTTTGGTATATTTTCAATTAAAGTTCCTTTAGTTTAGAAATAAATACGTCTAAGGAGATTGAGGCTAAACTCTTTTGAACAAAGTTCAAGATATTTACTTTATTTGCATTTCTCAATTGCCAAATATGTATTTTTAAATTTTCTATGAACCTCCCTGGTGGTGCAGGGGTTAAAGTCTCAGTGCTATCAAGCTTTCACCAGCTACTGTGGCATGAGTTCTATACAGGCCAGGGAGCTGACCCACATGGCACAGCAGACCTCTCCCGTCTCACCCACTGCTCCCCTCAGTAGTGTATTTCAGTAAAATCTCCCTGTTCTGCTCCCCATTCTGTCTTTGGTGAATCCCCTCAACCTCTGCACTTCTGGCCAAAACCCAGTTCTTGTATACATAAATAAAAATAAATCTTAAAAATAAATAAATTTCCCTATGACTGTGACATATCTGAATCTAGAAGAGTCCGATATTTGGACTCAGAGACAGTTTTAAGTATCATTTTGCTTGTTGTTATGACCTCTTCAGGTTTCCTATTCAAACATATGGGGCAGTATTATTTTTTTTAATTTAAAATTTAAATAGCAGAGGGCCTCCCTGGTGGTGCAGCGGTTAAGTGCTGCACTGTGGAATGTCGGCAGCAGTAATGCGAGTTCGGTGCCAGGCCTGGGAGATTCCCTCATGGCATGGCAGACCTCTCCTGCCTCGCTGGCTGCTCCCCTCAGCAGTGTATTTCCATCCGTCTGCCTGTTCTGCTCCCTGCTGTCTCTGATGAACCCTCTCGCCGCCCCGCGCCTCTGGCCTGTGCCCCAAGCTTGTATGCATGGATAAATAAATCTTTAAAAAAAAAAATTAAATAGTAGAAAATATGTATATGATTCAGTGAATATAGACAGTATCCAAATGAATTTCAACATCTCTCTGTTTTGGCAGAAATTCAGATTTTTAAACAGCAGACTTCTGTGTAGAATTATAGTCTATATAAAGAGGCAAAACAGATTGATATTCATTCAACATAATTTATAAGAGCTGAGGATGCTTATCTCTTGATAAGGATGACTAGAGGCCATCTGTAACAGATCACATGAAAATAAAAGCTTGGAATATAAATTAGTCTCTTAAAATGTAATGCCATTGGAAAAATGGTAGAAATGATCATATACCTCCCATATGCTCTTGTATAAATAATTGCCAAAATAATTACAAGTTGATAAAATTCTACTGTTTAGATAATCCATATTTATATGAATGAATGCATTGTTCTTTATATATAAAGGTAGACTTACCCAGGTATTATGTGTGAAATGTATGATATAAATTGTTGATAGAATTTATTAGCTTATACAGTGACACAGTCTTCTAAGCCTCCTGTGGCATATATTCATAAACTGATAGGATAAGGTCAAGGAAAGAGTCCAAAGACAGCATTAATATACAAAAATAGTGAATGAAATTATAGGTTTTGGTAGTTTAAAATAGAAATAATATACTTAAATACTTATTTAACTGTTGTGATAGTGATTTTAAGTTATTTTGCATTTTATTAAAGACACCTACCTACTTCCCACTCTAAAGAAGTACTCTGATATCACTCAGAACAGTACATTATGGGAATTACTTTGCATTTTTTAAGTATGATAAATGATATTTTATGCATAGGTCTGGCACACAAAGCAAAACTGATTCATATGCAATTATAAAAATATGAAAACAAGGCCAAAGAATCCATTGGAGCCCATGAGTCATAAGCATTCCATGTTATTTAAAAGTTATGGAGATTTTGCTCAAAAAACCATTGAGTAAGCTAAAATAGTTTATAATCATAGCAGGAAACAAGAACTCAACTTTAGCTGTGTTTCCTTAAAAATATGACTATATAATTATGGCATAATTTCACAATGTCCTGTACATATGTGATAAAATAGGAAAATTCCATAAATATTTGAGTATATCTCTACCAATTCTAGTTATATTGTTTTAGAACATACTGTCAGTGGAAAAAAAAACAGTAGCTATGTTACACTCTCTTAATTCTGAGTTGTGTAAATATTTGGAAAAATGAGTTAGGTAATACTGAAGAAAAAATACACACATATTTTGCATTTGCATATGCGTATATACGTAATATAAGAAAAAACTAATCACTGTGAAAATAATTTTTCTGTAATTAACAGAATAATCACCTTAAACTTAACTATACAATTAGTATTTTATAAACAAAATTTCCCAGAAACAATGCTGTTCTAGATTTTGTTCTGAGTCAAGAATGTATTATCATGCCAAATATTTTTCATTGGTCTTTTCTGCCACCTTCCCTATGTCAGCTATCTTTCTGATCATTGAAAGATGACTTCATAAGTCCCAGGTTTCACACTATGTGGTGCTACACCCAAAAAAATCTCTTTATTTATGAAGAAATTATTTGGTCTCACAAACGATTTTTCCCTAGCTTCTACAGACCAGACTAAGTCTATCTTCCAATGCTCTAGCATCAAGGGATGCTGAGTAAAGAAATACATATGGATATTTTACCTATACAATGGAAAACCAAACTGCCAGAAGATATGGATCAAAAGATCAATAAAGACTGGGGGGATTATTTCTAAGTCTGTGACTTCCCTAGATTTGTATAATTTACCCTACATTGTTCATCATTTATCTACTCACATGTCCCTCTCCAAAACACACCCATTTTTTTTTTCTTTGGCAGTTATTAATTCTTGTGAGGGAGATGTTGCTTATTTTGATGTGATAAAAATATCATATGTCCATATTTCCAGCATATTCAGACTGCTTAAATTTTGGCTAGACTTTAAGCATTCAAAAATCCTTGCTTGTATATGCAAAAACAAAGTACTCTCATGGGTTTATTACTCTTTGAAATTTACTGGTTTTAGTAAAATAAAAAAAAATTGAAGAATAAAGAGGGAAAGCAGCTAAAAACTGTTGCATTTATATATTTATCTTATAGATTTCTTAGGAAAAAATGTAACCAATCCTAGCATCATTAAATGTCTTCATTCAAAATTCAAATACCAAAAGCTATTAGACATTTCCCTCTTACCTTGTTTATTTTCAAAGACCTACTGTGTTATCTCTTTCACCTTCAATAATTTTTGTATGATAGGGTCAAGGGTGACTTTCTGCAGATAATTAATGTAGAAACTACGAACCTAAATGCAAATATTACTTAAAGAGCTAAAATTTAGCATACAGATATTAACTCCCACCTAAAATTCAAATTGAAAGTTTATAGTGAAAAGGGATTTCCAAATTACTACCAGAATCTTGTAATTACAGCCTTGTGATAAATCATTTACAGATGAAATTGAAAATGACACTTTAAGAAATTACTAACAGCTTTCATGAAACACTAAAGTATGACTGCATCATTTTCCTCAAATGTGCAATTTATGGATTTTATTATGACAAATGTCATCACCTGTATATGCTCTTTCTAATTAATCTTTCTCAAAACTGAAATTAATAAAAAGAATCTAAGGATGAATCACAAATAAAAAATTAATATTTTTTGACAACTAAAAAAATTAATATTTATCCACATTGAAACCCAAGTAGCTAGGAAAAAAACGGAAGTTACAGATCTTGTTGATTCTATTAGTACAAAATAATGAGGAAGCCAAACTCAGTCTGTGTAAATTTTTGGTCTGTATTGATAGATGGCAACCTTTTAAAATCATAATACCATATTTTCCTTTTTTTAAATGTTAGTGTTTATAAAAGAAATGATAGCTTTCTCAAAAGAAATATTTAACAAATCTGTGTACCTACATGCTCAAAAATAAGCTTTGATGTTGCCATTGCTTTAAGGCCAAAAATACCAGGTTTACAAGTGGTCATATGCATTTTATATTCCATGAGTAATAGTCAAAATGAGTGACATCTTAATATATTTCCTTGTCTAGAATTCTTTACTAGGATTGCTTCAATAACGTCAATTACCCTAACATTGTTAACAAGTGCTATCACTTGCTATCATTGTTATGACAAAAGATCACAAGCAATCTTTTATTAAAAAATAAAATCTCTTCCAGCATAAAAAGAAAAAATTTCTCTCCCTCCAAATTAATTTCTGCCCAACTTTATCATTAAAAAGAAAACTATGATAGAACATGAAAGAAATAGCTCTATTCTTAGACCCCAAAAAGGCAACAAAAGCTTGTTTTCTGACCAAAAAAAAAAAAAAAAAGAAAAAGGTGTGTATGCACCTTTTCTCTTACTTCTTATTCTTGAAAAGACATGTTAATTTAAAAATAACAGAGTCCCTTCAGGAATGTCTATGCTATACACATTGTTTCCCTCATATTCCTTGAGGACACAGGGAAACTTATTCATACTATTATATGTGGTTCAATGAAAGCTTAAAGACTGAATGAGAGGGATGCTTAAGTATGAACACAAATACTTTCCCTTGCAGAAATACTAAGGATAGTAACCTAGATTATATACTCCAGCATCTTGTTTTAAAGTATGAAATATCACAATATCTTATGTAAATTGGTGATTGAGGCCATTTGGACTGGAAACCACATCCATCACATTTTAAACTGTGCACAGTAAGAATCACAAAGTGGCTTTAGACCACAACATAATTCAGTAAATAATAAAGTGAATGGCATGTCCTGAGAGTGAAGTTGACATTACTGAACTGTTGTCTGTAGAACATGAATTTTGATCAGGTGTTCACAGCAGGGACTGGAGGACCCCTAAGCAGACATTGCTGAGGAGATTTATTTACACTTTGCTAACTGTAAAACATATGAATTTGAAGCAAGCTTCCATGCAAGAGAAAGACCATTTGGTATTTACAAAAGTCAGTAGGAACTTCCTCCTTGCAAGTTTCACTTATTTCCCATTAACTTTTGTTTTTCTCTACTTAGGAAGCCATGCTTAAAGGTTCAAGAAACTAGATAATATTCAGCAAATGAATATTTACTATAAATTGAATGATTATAGTTTAGTGATATATGGTATGCAAACAATTTAAAACTCCCTAGATACTTATGGTAACACTTTAAGATAATTTTGCTAAATTGTTAGGCAGATATTTTAATGATTTTGGAGATGGAAGTCTGCTGCTCTATAGTCTCTTAAATCTTCTTAATGAGTACATATAGCTAAGGTTTTAAGCCCTTTTTCTGTATGAGGAATGGAGATTTACGCAGGTCATTACTATAATTTATGCAGAATTATTGGTGGATGGAGAACACTATATAAAAGTATACTGACATAAAATTATAATACACAACAAGGAGATTAAACAAGTTTCAGTGATAGTCAATATATTATTTCATTTTAATATCTTTAAAAAAAATGGAAAGGAACCTGAAAACTATCCTTTTTCTGTTAAGTTCATTTTTTTAAACCTATAGATAAAAAAGTGATATTCAGAAATGAATATATTCATAGATACAATCTTGTTCAATCCATTTAGATTTCAGCTAGGTAAGGATGAAAGGAGAGGCAAATTATTTGACTTGTCAATACTAAACACACATGTCTGGGCTGATAATACTCTGAAAGAACAGAGACCTAGGTTTTTACTCAGCCTTTACTTTCTGCTTGCTCCATGCCAGGGGCTACACAATTATGGAGAAAATCTTAAACTCTGCCTATTCCATGAAAGTAAGCTCATGGGAATGACAAGCTTTAATTAAATAATCACATTAATGCATGTATTATCATAAAATGAAATAAATGTTAAGAAGGAATGCTAATGAGACAGAAGCCTATCTTTAGGTCTTAGAAGGGCATCTCCTGAGATGAGACTTGAAGTATAGGAGCTGACTAGGCAAAAGGGATTCTGTGAGCGTAGTTTAAATTCCTGTCTAAGGAAACAACATATGCAAATGTCTTTCGGGTTTGGGGGAAGCACCATGAATTTAAGGATATGAACAACAACAAAAAAATGAACAATAACATGAACATGATAACATGAACAAAAGAAACCACCTATTCTGAAGTGATAGAAAATGAATCAAAAAGAATTAGCAGAGCTTCAATATTTGTTAGGTAGAGGGAAGCAAAAACACTTGCCACCTTAAAATATGTCTTTGGCACAAGGTTAATTTTATGGAGGACCTCAGAAGGCTGGGTGGTTTCCTTTAAAAAAAGGAATTTATATGTACACTTCTCTCTGTAAGGACATCTCCCTCATGGTATAGGGAACATAATCTCCTTATCTCTCTTCAGTGGAGAAGACAGAACTTTAATCTGCCTACCTATGTTTACTGTGCTTTCCCTTGCAAACTCCCTAACTGACCTTCCCTTTCTTCTACCCATTAACAGAGAATGATGCAGAAACATATTTGAGAAGTAATGGGCAAAATTTCTCAAAATTGGTGGAAGACATAAATTCGCACAAAAATCAAAACCCAAAGATGATAAACAGTAAGAAATTTCAACATAGTTATAGTGAAACTGCTGAAAACTAAGTATTTAAAGATCATCTTCATGCCAACTAAAGAGAAAACAGCAGATTCCAGGCAGAATATTTTGGATTAGTATGGATTTTTCATCAGAAGACATGTAAGTAAAAGTTAGTGGAAAGACATCTTCTGAAAGTTCTGAAAATGTTCTCACAAAGAAATTTAGACTACAAGACCAATTAGTAGCCACCTGAAGGTAGTTGAAAAGGGAGTGGTAGGTTAATTGGGGAAAAAAGGTCAACTGTGTGGTGAATTGGACTTTGAATGGTAAATTTAATGTAGTACATACAGATGTTGATTTATAATGGTTCACACCAGAAAACTACACAATGTTGTAATGTTACTTCAATTAAAAAATATTAGTTTTGCTCTTTTTTTATTTACTTCCCTTAGATTATTACTTCTCTAACTTTTATCTAACAACATGTCACATTGACATTGAGTTTTCCTCACCCTCTACAAAGAGAAGTATTAGAAGTGACAAGTGCCAGTTTGGCTGCCATCACAACAATTTTGATACTAAATATTTTCTAATTTCCTTTTTGATTTTCTTTAATGTGTGACTTTCTTCTATACTTGTCTTTTACATTCTCCAATTATATTTTTAAATGTTCCACTTTAAATTTATAATTTAATTTATATAAAAATAGAATGTATGAATTATATTTTTAGAAATGCAATGACACTTGGTCTTAAAGTATAAAATATATCCAATTTTTACAATAATTTGTATGTTATTGAGAACAGTGTGAATGCTGCAACAGCTAGGTACAAGCTAAATATATATTAGATCAAGATTTATTTACTATTAAATTAAATGTTATATTTCTTTGGTAAAGAACAGTCAAATCAGACAAGAAGTAAATGGAAGATAAATGATAAACTTTAAACTACAATAGTGGCTTTGTTAATCACTACATGAAATTCTCTCAAAGTTTGTTTATATATAATAAATGTTACAGTATTATTAGCATACACATTTAAAATTGTTTTCTTTTTATTTTTCTGTGACTCTTTTAAACCATATTATTGTTACTAACAATGAAATTCTATTTAGTCTGACACAGAGGACATTTACCTGCTATATTAACATTATAAATCATAATCTTAATTTTAACCTGTACCTTTATAATCGAAACTATCACATGTAAAGGCAGTATTAGATGGATTTAAATATTTGTTATCTAAAATGCTAATATTTCCTTTCTAATTAAAAAGCTTAATTTATTGACTTTATTTAATGATATATTGGATTTAATTCTATGAGTTCATATCAAGCTATTCTTTCTCACTTACATATATTTTCCCCTCACTTTATACTACATTTAGAATGTAGTAGTCATTTTTCATATTTCACTTTTATTTGGAATTAACCTTCACTCCATTATTTGCCATCTAGTGGTTAAATTTATAACTATTCATTTTTTAACTTAGATATATAATAACATCTTATTAGTTTTAGGTGTACAACTTAATGATTCAATATTTGTATGTGTCCACAATGAGTCCAGTTTTCATCCAGCAACACATTATTCCAAAACTTTTCCTGTAATGAAATTTTGAAGATTTGCTCTCTTTGAAACTTTCAAATACACGATATAGAGTATTATTAACTATTGTCCCCATGTTGTACATTACAATCCCATAACTTATTTATTTTATATGAGGATTTGTACTTTTTAACTCCCTTCTCCCCTTTAACCATCCCCCCCCTTCCCACCCCCAACTCTAGTAAGCACCAATCTGTTCTCTGTATTCATGACTTTGGGTTTTTCCTGCTTGTTTAGATACTACATATAAGTGTGAACCTATTTTTTTGTGTGTATGACTTAGCTCATTTAGCATAATGCATTCAATGTCCATCCTTATACACTGTACCAGTAAAAAATAAAAACTTAAAAAGAATTAAAATTTAAGATAATTGTTAGAAACTGACATATCCACTACATGTACTGTCTCGTTTAATCACCACATAACCATGATATATATCATTCACTTTCCACATTTCAGAAATCTGGGAGAATTTTTAAAGTGTTAATGAATATTTTCAGTTGAATTTCTATGTGATCAGGTTATTAGGGCATTCCATTGCACTGCCCTTAGGAGCGGCTGTTATATCGAAACACTTTTTTTAAAAAAATATATTAAAGTACTGTATCTTAAATTTCAAAAATATATTGGAGTTGTAAGGATGAAAGTTCAAAAACTTCCAGAAACCTGAAGCTTGGACAACACATCATATAATGTTTATGCCCAAAGAAATAGACCTGAATACATTTTGAGGAAATAATTCATGTTTTCTACATTTCCAATGAGATAACAATTCTCTCAGGGGGTGAAGGAACAGAGGTAGAAGAAATAAAATGTAGTCCACATATTTATGAGTCCCTGAGAAGTAGCCAGACTTTATACCTTCCTAAAATCTAACTTTAAGAATCATGGGAAGCTAAACTCAAGCAATTTGGGGAATTCCTGCAACCTCTAATGTAACAGCTAGATGGAATGTTTTATAAATCTTATTGCATCTAACACAGTTTATGAGCAACAGAATACAGATAACTGAAGATCAGTGCATACCAGCATTAAAAACCACACAAGTTCTTCAGAATAGGTGAATACGTCCCATGACATCAAAGTACCCAAGAGCATGCTGCATCTGGCTCAGAAGCAAGATACACCACTCATAAACAGAAGCATACTGAGTGGGAACATACACATCTCAGCAGATTCCAGAACTATCAGTAGATAACCAAGACCCATTTACCTCCCCATTCTGAGACTGGCACTCTATGAGCCATTCTCAAACCTTTGGACTAGCAGGCAAAGGGGTTCCTCAGACTTACTTTGATTACAGGAGTTAAATAAATTTAAATTTCTGCTTTCACTGGGTTTCATGTTATCCTTTTTTTTTTAAATTCCTTAAATGGGAGATTAGATTATTGATTTGAGACATTTAATTTTTTTGTAATATAAGCATTCACTGATAATAAATTTCCCTTAAAGCCTTGTTTTAGACACAGCCTGCAAATTTGTATATGCTGTTATCATTTTAATTTGATTCAAAATTATTATCTAATTTCCTTTGGGATTTCCTATTTTACCCATAGATTATTTAGAAGTATGTTGTTTAATTTTTAAATACATGAGAAATTACCAGAAAACTTTCTCCTTCTGATTTAAATACATGGGAAATTACCAGATAACTTCCTCTTATAGATCACATCTACATTGACCTAAAAACCCACTAAGCAATAATTTCTGCTTAAAAAAATCAACATATTTTAAAGAATTTACAGGATGGTATCTATTTATTATTTCAGTTGCTCTTACTTTATTACTGAAATTCTGAATTTCCTTCTAATATCATTCACCCTCATCTTAAGAAATTCATTTAGCATTTACTTTAGAACAGGTTTGCTGGACAATAATTGTTTTTCTTCATCTGACAATGCCTTCGTTTCACCTTCTCTCCTGAGGAAAATTTTCACTGAATATAAAATTCTTTTCAGCACTTAAAAATTGTACCGTTGTCCACTGGCCTTCAAGGTTTCTTATAAGAAGTTTGCAGTCATTAAAATTATTGTTCTCTTACAAGTAATGCTTTGTTTATCTCTGGCTGCTTTCAAGATTGTTTTCTTTCATCAGCTTATTATGCTTTTTCACTATTATATGTATTAATGTTTTTTGGTTTATCTTGTTTGAGTTTCATTGAGTCATCAAATTTGAAAAACTTTCGGTAATTATTTTTCAAACTAATTTTTTTCTACATACCAATTCCATATCTCATCTATGATTTCAGTGGCAAAAAATGGCGTTTTTTTTAATGTTCTCCCACAAATCCCTTGAGTTATGTTTATTTCAATCTTTGCTTACTCTTTTTCAGATAGACTTTTTATTAATCTATTTTAAATTCTGCCTTCTCCATCCTACTCTTGAGCCCACCCAATGATTTTTTTTCCACTTACCGTGTTTTCCAGTGGAAATATTTGCATTTTATTCATTTGATGGTTCTTCTTCCCCTACCAGAACGTCTATTTTTCCATTCATTTTTAAGAGTGTTTGCATTGTCTGCAGAGTGTGGTTGCACTAGCTGCTTTAAAATTCCTTATAATTCCAACAGCTGATTCAACTCAAAGTTGTCATCTGTTAATTTTTTCCTCTCAATATCTGTTCCATTTTCATACACCAAATAAGTACAGGTTACATCCTGGTTATTGGTAATATCTTGGTAGACACTAGGTCTTATTACAATCTTCTGGAAGTTGTGGTATTTTTACAGCCTGCAATAAACCCTATTAGATTAAGCCAAAAGCTTTGTCTTGTCTCCTCCTCAGTGCTTCCAATAACAGTTTAGTTTTGCCATGCCCCTTTGTGTCTATCCTGTATATCAACAGTTCAGGGTAAATCTAAACCTTTATATTATACTACAGTTCTCAAAATTTGACCATGGTGCTTTGTATAGGTTCTTCACACTTAGAGCTTGATAATGAATTCAGTTCACGCAAAGATTTAGGGGGTTGCCCTCTCTCTATTTCACTCACTTTGCCTCATTACTCCAAATACCTATTTTCTATGAAAATCTGTTATATTTAGGGTTTCAGTTTTTTCAGGGTTTCAGCCTTCTGAACTGTGCACAATTTTATAAGACCAGGGCCATCTTCAAAAAAAAATGTAATATGGAAAGAGTGAATAGTAATGGGATTTCACACATAGGGCCTTTTTCCTTATTCCTCTGTCAAAATTTCAGGTTTTCCACTAAGAGTTTTAGGTTCCTCTCTCACACTACAATCACACAGAAACAGCCATCTCCATGACTGTCCACATTGTATAGCTATCAGTAAAAATAAGAGAGAAAAAATGACTCCCCCATATTCTTCAGGTGGAGGGAGTCCCTTTTCCTGATTTTTTGGAGACAAAAGAGGTTTCCCTCAGAATTTGTATTATCTGCACTCACCATGATGTTCCATTACGAAACTACCTTTAAATATAATCCAGAATAGGGGGGAGGGAAGGAAAACAAGAGAGGAAACTAACTCCTTGGACTGTTGTGATTGTAGGCTACTTCCATTCCCGTTCTATTCGCTATTGTTTGTTTTTCTGCATTCTTGGGTAATTGTGTTTTGTATTCTGTCCAGAGTTTCTAGTGTAATCAGTGGAAACAATAGTCAATAATGGATATGACCATTTTGTTCAGCAATAGAAGCCCATATGGTAACTTTTGAGAAACAAAGACATATGATCCCCATCCTGACCCAAATCAACATTTCAACAAGATTTCAATGTGACTAGTAAACATGTTAAAATGTGAGACCCTGAGCCAGATGACAGAAACAAGATTAAAAATATCTTGGAATCTAATATCTGTGTAAAGTCCTTCTATGAGGTTCAAAAAAAAAATCATAGTACAGAATCTGTTTTTAAAATGAAAAATGATCATAATTTCTGTGGAAATGGGAGCTTAAAACAAAAAATGTCATAATATGAAATGGCAAGGAAATTATAGTGGTAATATGTGATTAGGTATTGGTGAAATCACAGAAATGATTACTAAGACTATGTAGGGGGAAATGTTAATGTTGATAATTTTAAACGACAGAGTACAAATTCGAAGTTGTGTTACACTATTATTATGACTCTAAAATATACGCTAGTTACCAAGTTTCAGAAAATAATTGATTTAGATGAGAGCAACCAGGACATCAAAGGAGCTTAAAACCAAAAGAGAATGTTTACTTGAAGGAAGAACTGAGTCAGATTATAGTGGATCCTATTTTGATTTCTCCTAAGCATCAATTTTCCCTTTCCATTTTAGCTCTGGGTTTTGTTTTGTTTTGTTTTGTTTGTTTTTTTTTTTTGAGAGTTCTTCAGTGTATATAAGTTGATTAGACATAGAGACAGAACTCATCCAGTACTCACAAGAGATTATAGTATAAAATTCAAGACTATTTAACTTACACTGAAAAATACGACTTAAATGTTTATAATATTGGTAGAAGTCAAGCCATATAGAAAACCTAAATAATCAAAAGGTAGCTTGCTGAATGTGAATTTAAAGAGGATATAATACCACCAAGTGATTAAGTTATGACATCAGGCAGTCTGAATGGAAACATTTTTGTCCATAACAGGGATATACTTTCAGAAACACTAAGTTCTGTCACCATGACAATATTATTTTATGAGTACAGCGAACATTTGCATCTTTAACTCATATTTTATGATCGACCAGATACTGTCACTTTCTGCAGTGATACATAAAGTTCTTGTTTTCCATTGTGAAGTTGTTCAACATTGGAAAATGAACAAAATTGCAAGGTATAAAGATACAGAAACACCTTAATATCAAATCTTCATTAAATACATGGTAATGTAATTGTGTGCTAAACTGCTGTGCTATGACAAAGATAATGTCTCTAAATGTGGTTCTACTGGTTGATAGTTCAAGTGTGTAAATGCTTGATAATGCATTTTATGATTTTCAGTTTGTTTCTTTAAAATACAATGAGAAATTAGTCATTACTTTAAAGCACTATAGGCTGTGCAGAAACCTAAGTCTTACTTTTCCCCTATTTTTCCCAGTTGATTTTAGTGATTCTCAATTATTTTATGGCTTGAATTAAGTTCTTGTATTCTATCAGTTGATGAAACATTAAAATCACAGTTACAATAAATGAAAACTTATATTGAAAAATATGATGTAAATATTCATAATATTGGTAGTAGTCAAGCCACGTAGAAAACCCAAATAATTCAAAAGGGAGCTTGCTGAATGTGAATTTAAAGAGAATATAATAAAACTAAGTAAGTTATGGCATCAGGCAGTCTGAATGGAAACATTTTTGTCCATAACAAGGATATACCTTCAGAAACATTAAGTTCTGTCATCATGACAATATTATTTTATGAGCATAGTCATTTGTCTCTTTAACTCATATTTTATGAGTTAAAATAGTTTATGAGTTAAAATAACTCCTATTGTGAGTTAAAAATGGAAAAGGATGTGGGACAACCAACCGATAATAATGCATACAACTCAATTTTGTGCACAAGTAACTACAAGGTAAAGTACTACAAATAAGTCTCTGTTTATGCCCTATGAATCAGCATGTTTTTGAGGGAAGAGAATGTTGGCTAATTCATGAGTTAGTAAAAGCTCTGTTAAGAGATATTTTATTATATTTTCAAGCAGAATACCATGTAGTCTGTCTGGTAGTCACACTCTCACATTAAAGTGACTTGAACATCACTATACTTATTGTGTGGATTTAAAGTTTAAATTCTAAAGAATGATAATATTTTCCTTGTTTGAAAATTCTAGGGGGCACATTACTACTATACTCTATGTATTAATAACAGAGTAATGCAAATTAGCTGGAGGGTACTTATTCATAACACATACTTTATTAAGTAGAAAGTCATTTATAATAGAATAGGCATATGAATTGTTTATATGAGGATAAAGTTGGTTAAGAAAATAATTTTTCTCATTATAGTAGATAAGCATGCCCTCTCTGTCATCTTATTAATTACAAATTTGTACACAAATTTCCCTTTAATAGTTCAGGGTGTCATCTTACTCCTGTTCAAATTAATGCTAATTCTAAATTAACATATTGCAAATTAGTAAAACCAAATAAATCATCAAATGAATTGTTTTGTAATGGTAGCTTTTATAGGGAAGAAATAAGCAAAAATAAACATAGCAAACTCTTTTCCTAACCTCAGGTAAATACCAATGAGCATGCAAACAGTGACGACTAAGAGAACAATGACCCATATCTGAAGTTCAAACATATTTGATAATAGATTTGAAAATCTCACTTAATTAGGTCAATTGGTTAGAGCAATATGACCAAGCCAGACATTCGATCCTCATATGTGTTACTTAGCTCTGCCCCATGTCCCTAGATTAAACCCCTAAAGCCCACTAGCCATCTGGCAACTGTAGTTCGGTTGACTGAAATCCACAAGGAAGGCTGTTTCTAGCTCAGCTTAGGTCTAAAGCATTGTCTCTCTCACTGCCCCTTCTTCCACTAGTCCCCTGTCACAGACAACTGAATTTTTTTTTCAAAATACGTTGGCCAATCTTATTTCAATGACTACTACCTTTATACATGATGATGAAACACAAATTTTCAAGTAATATTTTCTGAAAACACATTACAATTAAAAAAGAAGAAAAATAACCACTAACAAAACACCAGCTCTCTGACTCAAGGCAAATTATTCTTATTAACAATTAAGTGTCCAACTTCCTGAACTTACATTCTGAATATCCTTCTTAACCTTCCAGTTTTCTAACAGTTCCAAGCACTTGAAAAATCTGTAACTGTGAGAATAACTACCCCAAATGAATACTTGATTAAAATTAGGAAGAGTGGAACATAAGAGCCTATTGAATACATCCCAGATAGAAAAGAAGGAAATCAAAATAAGGATGTGCCTTCTCAACATAAAGGGAAAGTAATTTCTAGGTTTTCCTCTGATATCTTAACAACATAAGATGATCTACCAATTACTGTTATTGTCTATATTCTGTTCCCCAAATGTTAGGCAGATTTTCTTTTTAAATGCATAATATGTTAAAATAATTATTTAAAAATAAAATTATGGAATGGAATGGTTAATTCTAATAAATAAGAACACTCTAATTTGTTGTATTTTCTTCTGTTGTGTTTTAAAATACTTATACACACATTAATATAATTATGTGAACAATGATTTCTTTGATATGTGCACTCCTCTAAATTCTCCCATGAGAAACCTGAAACATTAAGTCATCTAATATTCTATTTAGGATGTAGAGGAAATATAATGATTTTAAAAATTCTAAGTAAAAACATTAAGATAAAAATTATATTTTATAAATTACTGTATATATTAGGAATATACATATTTTCCTAGTGGGTGTCATCATTAAATATTTCAAATAATCTGTTAGAAATTACATATTTTACTAAATTATGGTCCATATTTCAACAAAAACTATAAAGATAACATATTAGGCATTAGGAGGAAAGAATATCTAAATTACTGCCAGCTGTATCTTAAACCACAAGTAATCTTCATCAAATATGCTTTTGAAAAAGCTGTCTTAACTGCATAAATGCTTTGGGGAAATTTTACACCAAAAACTACAGATTTTCTTTGGCAGTGTAAGCTATCTTTGACAAACTGGTTGTCTTAACACTTCACAAGGCATATTATTATTTCTCAGATCTCTGGGTCAGAAGTCCAGCAGATTTAACTGGGTCTTGTACTCATGTACTCATAAAACTAGAAATCAAGGTGTTGTTCTGCTCAGTGTCATGTATAATCTCAACTCAGGAAAGATCCACTGCGAAGCCTTCTTCAGTTGGTAGAATTCATTCACTTGTGGTTGTTGGTCCCTATGATTGTCTTGTTAGCTGTTGGCAAATCTGGTCTCAGCTCATAGAGGTTGCTGTCAGTTCTCAACTATAATAGACAATCTACTTTGCATTGAATCCATTGCAAACATGAATCTCTCTAACTTCTGCTAGGATCCACGAAAAAGTTTTGCTTTTAAAAGACTAATGTGATTAAGTTGGACCCATTGATAGTCATAAAGTTGACTGTATAATATAGCACAACAGAATTATGGGGACAAAAGCTTATGATATGCATGGGCCCCTCTGATAGTCAAAGTGGTAGATATAATACATGTGTATGGGTTATTTGGAAGTCATCTTAACTTCATGCCTACCATAGTGAAGAACCATGGGGATGGCCTTTAATGGCAGAGACAGACATGTGGGTATAAAAAATCAAAGGATAGGGCCTCCCAGGTGGTGCAAGGGGTTAAGTGTCAGCACTATGAAGCTGTAAGCAGCCACTGCAGCACGAGTTCAATCCCCCACCAGGGAGCTAACCCACATGGCACAACGGACCTCTCCTGTCTTGCCTGCTGCTCCCCTCAGCACTGTATTTCAGTAGATCTGCCTCTTCTGCTCCCCAGTCTATCTCTGTTAAATCCTCTCACCGCCACCCCACTCCCCACCTCTGGCCTAAACCCCAGCACTTGTATGCATAAATTAATAAATATTTAAAGAACATCAAAGGATTAAAAAAAAACAAAAACTTTGGAAATGATTTATTAGAGTATTTCCTTAAAATTTAAACTCATGATTTCATTTTACTTTGAAAAGGTCTATTTGAATAAGTTTTCTATTAATATACTGAATTTGCCCCTTGGGTTCTTGTAAAAATTTCTCTGAGAAGTCTTCACAATAGTGGATATAGCAAGAACTAATAGGTAAAGAACTATTTCTCCTCCATTGAAAAAGGTAAAAAACAAAACACTTTATTACAAGATGACTTGATCCATGTTTTTTTAGTGCCTTTAAATCTGTCCTTTAAATTTCACAGAATCCTTTTTAAGTAGTTTTTTGGAATTAATAAAGTCTTAGATCTATATAGCATAATTCAATTACAGAGTAATATCAAGCTATAGGATTGTATTGATTTACTCCTTAGTAATTTGATTTTAATACCTATAATTATTTATAACTATAATATTACAAACAACATTTTGAGTGAAAGAAATGATTTGACTTTTAGGCTTACTCATCTGATTTATATTCCACAACAAGCCACTGAGAGATATCACATCCCCACCGATAAGACCTAAATTGTGATATTCATGCACAAACACTATTTGTAGCTGACTTTTTCTGCAGAATGAAATACAAACTTTTAAACATGACAGTAGAGGTTTCTCATAATTTTGACTCAGACTACTTTTCCAATTTCATCTTGCATTATATACTCACTTCAGTTATTCTTGACTATGTATCATCCAAAACATAATTTTGATGAAATAATTTCTCTCCTTGTACCAACACCAAACCAGTGTAAGTGTTTTATTCATGTGATAAATTTATATGACTAAGATATAATTTTAATGTGTTGGTTAAGTTCTAAGACACTCCCTCAGTGATAACACTGGTCAACAAATTTTTACAAAAGTCACGTTACTGAAATAAAATTAGTCATTTCCTATCAATTTGTATGTGCTCAACATGAATATGACAGTCAAATTCTAATTTTTGCTCTAGTTTTTTTGTAATCTGCAATAAATGGATGTTTACATCACAAAATGCGTGCCAATAGCAATAGGCCTACGATTAATACCTGTAAAAAATCAAGTCATAGACTACTTCTTAGATTTCTTCACTTGTCTCTTGCACAGCTTTTCAGGAATATCTCTAGGGAGTGTCAAGCAGTAGTCAGCCAGCATTGTAGTGGACCATTTTCCCTGGTATCTTTGTTCCATTGATGCCATATCTTGATGAAAACGTTCACCATCTCATAGTTTTCAGGGAAGAACTACAGATGTGAATGAAGGAAGTGGATCTTTACACATATATTGCAGCCAAGTTTTTGATCATGCATCAGCATGTCTTCTACTAGTTCCTTGTAGTTTTCTGCCCTAACATTCCAAGAAAGTTTGTAGACACTAGGCGAAATGCAGTCCATGCTTGTTTCGTATCACCTTGCAGCAAGTTGTTGAACTGGTCATCTTTGAAGAGCTCTCAACTCTGAAGACCCACAAAAACTCCCTCTTTAATCTTTGCTTTGATGAGTTGAGGAAATTTTTCATGCAGGTATCGGAAAGCTGGCGAGGTCCGGTTCATGGCTTTCACGAATTTCTTCATCAAACCTAGTTTGATGTGAAGGGGTGATAACAGGATTTTGTGAGCCTTGACCAGAGCTGGGTGCTGGATATTCTCTCCAATTGCTACATTTTGATTGTGAGTTCATCCCTTCTGCAAGTAGTGCGATTCACTTGCTCAGCTATCCTACTCTCATAAGAAACACATTTGTTTTGTATATCCCTGCTTCAGTCCCATTAAAAGGGCAACTAGCTTCAAATCACCAAAGACGTGCCAGCTGTACTTGTTATACTCAATGGAATTCAGTAGCTGCTTTAAGTATCGTAAGTCTTTTTCATGTGGACAGCATGCGCTACTGGAATAGATGGAAGACGGTTTCCATTGTGCAAAAGCACAGCCTTAAGACTCAGTTTTGAAGAGTTCAGAAATAGTCTCCATTCTTGTGGATCATGAGTGATTTCTAAGGCATTCATGAGGCCCTCAATATCGGAACAGAATACCAGAGTACTTTCCTTTCTGAAGAAAGGCCCCAACTTCTGGTGGTGCTTTTGATATAAAGTAATTGTGACATCTTCTTCTAGAAGTTTCCATTGTTGAAGTCTTGATCCTAGCAATTCTGCCTTGTTTTTGGATAAGTCCAAATCATGAAACAGGCATTTAGTTCTTCCTGTGTTAGTCTGTGTAGGGCTGATGATGCACCACACTGAAAATCTGGATCACTGCATGATGATGGAACAGAAGAACAGGTGGGCTCACCCTTGTCCTCATCAGATAAATCAAGAGAATATTCTGCTGGAAGTTCTGGAATAGGAAGTCCCTCACCATGTGGAACTGGTCTCAATGCAGATGGAATGTCTGGGTAGACCATTCTTGGCTTCTTTTGCTTTGTTATTCCACCAGAAAGAGGAGGAACCAAGCAGAAGTAACAGTCTTTTATGTGGTTGCTTGGCTTTTTCCACACCATGGGGACTGCAAACGGTGTAGACGGGCTTTTGTCACTGAACCACTGTGAAAGCTGTGTTGTACATGTAGCATAGCATATATGTGGGGTCCAAGGCTTGTCTTGGTCACCAACCTTGCATCCAAAGTCAAGGTGATAAGTCTTCTTCACTTGAGAAGTGATACTTTTCTTCTGGTTGGCAAATGTCACTTCCCCACAAATAGAGCAGAAATTGTCCACGCTATTAACGCACTTTTGAGGCATTACTGTTCTGTATTGTGCCTAAATGGATAAGATAGTAACAGTTCTATGGAACAGTAGCTTAAACTGTCTTGCACAAAGTCTGAAATATTTTCAATGCTTAACCTTTCTATAGTGCACTGCTGACGTCAGCTTCCTTCAACAGCCGCCTGGCAGTAGTATTGCATTGCATCAGAAAATGATGCAATCAACTTTGGATGATGTGTGCATGATGGTATTAGGCGATGTGATGCAACTGCGTGCAATTACTTCATTCTAGGCTGATTTAGGATTTTGTTGCAGTCCTACTGGATAAATTTACACGGTGAAACATATAAAATGAATTATATGAAATATCTTCAAAACAAGAGCTAATAAAAAATTTTCAGGGTTTTATTCATGTTCAGCACACCAAGATACTACAGATTAGATCCTTTTTAAGTCAATAATGATCTCAATGTTGACCAGTGTAATTTAAGCTGAAGAAGAGGTGAATTTTGCTGATATAAGGTCTTAACCACAGTGTTCTACTGTGAGGCAATACTGTTCTATGGACTAGAGTAATTGTCTCTAATTGGTATATGCCCACCCTAGGGAGTGATGAGATGATCTATTGAGGTGAAGATATTAAAACTTTTGTTTATATACATTTTAATATTAGCTCTTACTTTTTTTGAAAATGCTTTAAAACGTGTTAAGTACTAATATGTAATTTACAAAAATACAAATGGCACAATCTTCACTTCTATTTTAAAAAAATGTATTTAAGAATGGTTGGAGATCAAAGCCAAGGATTTTAGAATTCAACTGAAATGTTTCTCATCCTAACTTTAACATTAGAATCTGTGTGACATTAGAAAGTGACCTTAAATTAACCAAAGTTTTCTCAAGGTGATATAAATAAAAGGCATTAATATCATATGCTTATTCTACATTTTTTAAAGTGATTAGCCCAACCTTTGCCCAATAAAGGAAGTTGTAATAATGTAAGACATTATTGTAATATTATTAATTTTGTTACATTCAACCATTCTGTATTCACAAACAGCACAATTCACAATAGCCAAGACATGAAGAAGCCAAATGTCCATCAAGAGATTAATGAACAGACTATGGTCTATAAACAAGACAATATATTTTAAGTCTTCAAAAGGAAGACATTCTTGTCATATGCTACTCATTATATGGCTGAATCTTTAGTACATTACACTGAGTAAAGTAAGTACACAAAAAGACAAATACTATATGATTCCACTTACACAAAGTAACTAAAGTAGTCATATTCATAGCAACAAAAAGGAGACTGACAGGTAACAGGGCAGGAGGGAGAGGGAAAAGGGGAATTGTTTAATGGGTATAGTATAGTATTTGGTCTTGCAAAGTAAAAAAAAAATCTGGAGATATGTTTCACAATATTTTGTATAGACAATACTAGTGCACTATAAGGTTAAAATGCTTAAGATGGTAAATTTTATTTTATGTAGGGTTTTTTAACTTTGTGTGCCGGTGCCCTTTAAATTTACCAGCCCTTAGGGCCGGCCATTTTCTGTGCCACCGCATGAATGGTATAAGCATTCAATAAAACACACACAACTCCTGAACTACTGGATATTTAAAAAACTGTAATATCTCTCATAAAACACCTTACAATTTCACCAAAATAATGTGTAAAGCTTCTAGACTGAGTACGATCAAAGAAATAGCTCCTAATAGTTCCAAATAAATCCACTGTGGCGTGAAAAAAACGGAGACTAGATGAACACGTATTAATATGTGAGCCGCCACCTGATACTGGTGACAAAAACATGTACTAATACTTGAGCGGACCACAAAGTGTTAATCACAATAAGGCAAATAGATACTTGTTTGTTAAAAGAATGCCCCCAAATGGATATGAAATAAATAGTTACATGGTGGCAAATAAGTAGATCTATCATATGTTGTCAGACAGGGGGAGTGATTTTCATTTATTACATTAACACTGAGCCTCAAGATATATCACACATTATGCCAGACTCTGGAGATCAAATCCTGTCCTTCAAAACAGATTTTGGGGACATTATCAAATTAACAAGCAACAGGTCTATTGTGTGGTGTGGTGTGGTGCAAGAACACAGTATATTCAAGAGATATTATGTTAGTAAAATTAACATTACTCCACTGAGTATTGACTATAGTGAGGGGGGAGGAAATATATCACACAGATTTTTGGCTTGGATAGTGAAGAAAATTGTGTTTACATCCATCAAGAAAGGAAATAGAGGTGTCAGCTAGGAGAACTTATGGGAAACAGTGAAAAAAACATATCTATTTTTGGATATGTTCTCCTGAGATTCTTTGGGATATCTTGGTTGAAACATCTGGCAGAGTACCCTACCTACATGCAGATCTGAACCTCAGAAGATATGCACTGTCACAAGAATAGACTTGGTTGAAGTTATGGACGTGAGAGCAATTATTCTGGAGAAATACAGCATCAGAACAGAAATTCAAAACACAGCTTAGTGAAATTATTTCAAGGATAAAGAAATAAACAGGGCCTCCCCGGTGGCACAGCGGTTAAGTGCTGTGCTGTGGAGCTGTTGGCAGCGGCAACGCAAGTTCGACGCCTGGCAAGGGAGAATCCCACATGGCGTGGCAGACCTCTCCTGCCTTGCCCGCTGCTCCCCTCAGCAGTGTATTTCTGATCTGCCTGTTCTGCTCCCCGCTCTGTCTCTGGTGATCCCTCTCACCTCCCCACGCCTCTGGCCTGTACCCCAACTTGTATGTATAAAAAAAAAAAAAAAAGAAATAAACAACCCATAAAATTTGGAAAAACAGGATTCCCTTAGATTTTTACAGAGAAAACAGTATCTACAATGTTCTGGTGGAAAGTGAATGAAAAGACTTCACTAATACGTCCCTTAGGTACAAGTGCAAAAGACAAATATTTTTATTTGCATACCAATCTCAAAGACTAGAACATAAGCCCTTCTTTAAAAAAAAAAAACAAAATATGGGGCCTCCCTGGTTGAGCGCTGCACTGTAGAGCTGTCGGCAGCACCAGATGCGAGTTCGATGCCCCGCTAGGGAGAATCCCACATGGTGGGGCAGACCTCTCCTGTCTCGCCCGCTGCTCCCCTCAGCAGTGTATTTCTGATATGCCTTTTTTGCTCCCCACTCTGTCTCTGGTGAACCTTCTCACCACCCCATGCCTCTGGCCTGTACCCCAGCTTGTATGCAAAAATAAATAAATCTTAAAAAAAAAAAAAATATGGACACGAATCACAGTTAATCCAGTGATGGATCAAATCATAGAATTTAGAAGCAATGAAAAGCTGGTAAATAACATGGATAATAAGAATTTAAATATAACAAGGGAAAAATAATTGTGAAAACTAAATTGTGTACTACAACAAAAATATAAAATACCTTGACAAAACATTTATATAATACAAATTAATGTATATAAGTAATACAGTATGCAATAATTATTATACAAGAAACAAAATGTATTATAAACAGGTAGATAAATAAAAAGGTAAGGAAAAGTAAAAATGACCCTCATCTTACACTGGAGAAAGTCCATGATATTGTATAAAAGTGAAATTGGTACTTCGTAGAATAAATGAACTTCAGTGTTTTTCTTCATCTTTTCTATTAACTTTAAAAATACCTCTATGTTGAAGAATTTATCTATTGGCAATTTTTTTTAAATTTCATGGTTCTTTTTTCTGTTACATTTTGGTAATGTAACATTTTATTCTTAATTAGTTTATAATTTTTCGAGTCATGAAAATTATTTCTGCCTGTCCACATCAATCCATACATTAATCAGCATATCTAATATTTAGATATACATACTTATTTTTTACTTATATACTTTTTATATCATCCTTCATTCTCCTCTCAGGTGTAAGTCCCATAAAATTACCACCACAGGGATTCTTCAAAGAAATAGAATAAACAATGCTAAAATTTCATATGGAATCACAAAACACCTTGAATAGGCAAAGCTCTCCTGACTAAAAAGGAGAATGGAGGTATCACACTCCCAGAGTTCAAACTCTACTACAAAGTCATAATAATTAAAACAGTGTGGTACTGGTACAAAACAGGCACAAAGATCAATGGAATTGAATTGAAAACTCAGAAATAAAGCCACACATATATGGACAACTAATCTGTGACAAAGGAGCAAAGAATATGCAATGGAATAAGGGCAGTCTGTTCAATAAATGGTACTAGGAAAACTGGACTGCCACATGCAAAAGAAAGAAACTAGACTATTAACTCATACCATAGATATACGTATTTAAGAGAATGACATCTCTTATGATATTAATAATTAGCTAGTGATGGTTATGTTTGGGTGGGGCTTTTAGAATGATTTGTAAGCCTTTTTTCTTTCCCTTTAATTTATACTCTTTAATGAGAATGTATATTTTTATGAGAACAAATTTATTTTTATTTTCTAAAAATGAAGTAGGCAGCATAAATATCTGAATAATACATACATACATATGTAGATGTATTTTTTATTTTAACTCTGTTAAAGTGCTATTGAAAAATGCTATTGCATTCATAACATATCTTTAACTATAATTATATCCAGGTATTATTGTTTTATTAATCATACTTAGAATAGCCTCTATTTTTAGCATTTATTATGTACTTGGTATATGCTACATAATCTATACGCTTATGAATTATGATTATTATCCAAAATAAGTCAGGCAAGTATTATTATTGACACTTTCAATGAGGAAACTGATTAGTTAAGAAACTTCTCTTAACTCAAAGCTCCAGTAAATGTCAAATCCAAGGTTCTAAAATCTATACTCTGCTCACTACTCTATATTAACTGCCATCTATGTTGCTGTCCATGAAGTTTATTTTATATGCTACCCAAAATTTATGGAATAAATGTATTATATTCACTTAATCTTTCCTTAGTAAGCTGTAAAAAATCTGAGCAAATACAATAGCTTTTAGGGAAAGGTCTTTATGATCTTAACATGGGATCAAAACTCTTGGAAGCCCTGATGCCACATCCCTGTATTTGATTCTTCACCTTCCCTCTATCTAAAGCAGCAAGTATAGACTGTAAAATCATAGAAGTACAATCTCAAGTGACTCAGGAATCTTATAGAGGGAATATATATGAGGGCTGAAACTGTAAAATCGTAGAAGCACAATCTCAACTGACTCAGGAATCTTACAGAGGGAATATATGTGAGGGCTGAAACTTGTCCTTCACTCACTGTGGTTACTAATAACAATGAACATGAAGGAAAAGTCAAGAATGGTAACTTAATAAATACAGAATGGACTCCATTTACTACCAGGGTCTCATTTTCTCCTTGTATTCAAAGGAATTATCTCCCTAAGTCACTTCCCTTTAATATCCATATTACACACAGTGCTGGGGACTCGCCTTGGATTATTTATGCTTGAGAATAACTTCCAAGGGACCATTAAAATCAACTGATAAGCCACATTGGTGAGAGTCACACGATATTTGACCCCGGAGACCTATGCTATAGAGTGTCCCAAATACTTGAAGAGAAAAACATACCAGCTCTCTAATGAGGCACTATCAGAAAGGCCCAATGAGAAAGTATCCCAGATAAGCAAAAATTTAGTTATATCTCAGTAACTACTATGATGATTTATCTGTGTCATAGATATGAAGTATCATAATACAGAGTAAGCAATGGACCTCAGCTTTGTTTTCTGAAGTTTCTGCAGCAAATCCCAAGTCAAGGTCTAATATATATCATGTGTGCCTCAGATATGAGGTTGGGTGGACTCCTTGTGAGGTACTAATTCCTTCACTTTAATGTGGCACTAAAAATTTAAAACTAAAACCATGCAGAGAAAAAAGAAAACAAAGGAGACAGTAACTATTTATGAACTAGTCCATGAATATTCATTCTAATCACTGTACAGTAATCAATTAGTAGTATACACAGCAAGAACAATATGAAATCTGAGACTACAGATTGCAGAACTGAATAAATCATCATTTTAAATGACATAACTAAAGATGATTCCTTTCTGTATGCAAATTCACTTTATGTTCCCAGTGGAATACATGTAAGGGGAAAAGGTACACAAAAGGCAAGAATTAGACCTAAATGTCTGCTCATACAAATATAGGTCAAGAAACACATTATCCATATTATTTGTTTATACAGTTTTGGGATTATCTTAATGTTTAATACTGAAAGACAAAAATGTGAGGTAATCAAATTTCCTAATGCTTTTATATAATGCAGTGGACTTTCAAAACTACATGCTAATGCATTAATCATATAAGTAATGAAAAACTAGTAAAATTTTTGGTTATTTTATAGGTTTACCTTTCATAATTCCAGTGGTGTAATACCTTCGAGATGTTTAAATTATGAGTATGATGTTTCAAATAACTTGCCAGAAAACAAAATGTAAATCAGAATTAAAAGCTTCCAAAAACTAAATGGGAACCACAAAGCTATAAAAGAACAATGTTAATTTAAAATGATGACTGATTAAACTTTTTTTGGAATCAATGTCAGTCATGTTTTCCAGATTTCAGTCGTTCACCACTTAATTTTTCTAACTTTTTGACATCATTAGTGAAAAGAACCTAGAAAAATAATTATGGTTGTACAGAAAAATACTTATGATGTGATGCTCTGGAAACTGCATGTGTATTTGTACATGTGTGCGTGTGTGCGACGCACGCGCGAGGTTCACGTACAGACGTCCCACGCTAGACCTAAAATGGCAAAGTTGCAGGATATTGTTGCTTGGTGACCAAACAGTATCTCCTCAGGCACACAGTAACCTAAATAGTGACAACTAGGTCCCTAGGCATGGCTAGGACAAATATTAAAGGACATGTTTATCTTTTTTAATATTCTACATTTTTATTTAAGTCAGTAGTCACTTGCCTGATTTTATCATCAGTTAAGGTTAGACTTCAGGGGAAAGAATACTTGTAAAGCTACATATATTCGTTTGGAAAAATAAAAGAATCAAGTTCCTTTGAGTACTAAAGCTGGTTTGTTTCAATTAAGACTATGTAATGTGTCTACTCTGTTCTAATACGACCTCCCAGTTGCTATCAGTCTCCTTTTCTTTCATTAAACACAAGCAGTTAATTAGCCCCAGCCTGTCCTCTCCCCTTCTCTCTTTCCCTTTTTGCAGTAGTAATGATGTCTAATTATCAGCAGCAGTGGGTTACTGCAACATCAGGCACAAATATCTCACTGACAGCAAACCCAGCCGAAAACCATCAAACCTCAAATAGCTAGAATGATTCTTAAACTATTTGAAAATACCATCAAATATTGTGCTTTATTTCAACTAGTACATGGCTTTGAATAAAAAGAAAATATGTATTTTGGCCTTTTGGTGACTGTTCTCTGGCTGTTACAGAGAAAAATCTACCCTTTTTAAGGAAGAAATAATTTGAGATGTGGGGAAACACATGATAAAAGGGAATCTTATTTATTTTTTTAAGCTCATTGAAATGATGATTGGCTATCTCTCAGAGAAGGAGGAGCCTATAATTCTATGTCAGGAGCAGCATAACAATTTCATAAAGAGCAATTAAAGAGCTCATGAATTAAAACCCCCTTGAACACTTCAAAACAGGGTTGATTGAAGAGCAGAGCTCTTAACTACTACATGGAAACATTAATAATATAAACTGATGGGTTACATTTTCTTCCATAAATATATGGAAACTTTACAGAAAAGAAAAACACATGTTTCTTATTAACACTAGAGTTGTTATTCTATACAACATGTGTTGGCAGTAATTCTTTAACAACTCTGCATTAATTTTTGAAAGAAAATGTGTGTATCAGAGGATGCAAATACTGGTTTAAATTACTGGCAACCATGTTTTTCTCTGTCTACGTAACATTTACAGAATTTATTATTTAGAATATCTAACTGATGTTCTAAAAGGGCATATCCATTTATTCATAATTTGGATGTAACCAAATCCATGCAAGTATAAACCTATTGACCAATATACAAGTAAAGCTATCTGACAGATAAACAGAGAGACTTAAGTTTAACATAAAAGAAATGAAAAACAAACTTCAAAAAGAGCAATTTAAAAAAACATGCATAAGGTTAAATAATATGTAAGTAAATCTATGTTAAATGGTTATTCATTCAATTTGCCCAATATTGCCCCAAAGGAAATAAATTTTTATGTTTTGAATTCTAATTTACTTTGCCTAACATTTTTTTTTTCCAAATCAGGTTCTAAATGTTTTTCCCAATACAGTTGAGTCAAAAGATTTCATTCTCTAAAACAGACCTCTGATTCACCCAGATGTAAATAAGCCTCAGGTTTAATCTATACCCATCTAGTCCTCACTAGTTAGTAAATCAACACTACAGTAATCGCACCATTGTCTTTAGCAATGCCACATGTTTAAAGGAGAAGGCTTCATTTATACATCTACCACCCAGAAAGCTTTCAACAATAGTACATTTTTTAAAAACAACAGAACTTTTATGTGTTTCCATTTCCCCTATATTTCCATTTCCCATTCTCCAGATAAATTCCAAAAGAAATATATTTCCTTCAAACAACAAATCTCAGCAAACCATAAACTTGTCTTTCCAAAGCTAAAGACTACTTCAAACAATCCTTTGAAAAACCTTTCAGGCACATATTTTCAATTTAATATACCTCTGCTTGAGCTAGAAGAATAGCTTTCAAGACATCGCCTTTCTAGCATCCTCCAGGAATTCTGCACAGGAAACAGTTGCCAGTAAGGGATGGAGGTAAGGAGCAAATGCTCAAGAAACCCCAAGGAAGGCAAAAATGCAAAGGATGCCAGATACCCTCCCCCGCCCCTACTCCAGGGAGTACCCACCGTAGCGTGATGAAGAAAGAGGTTTTATGGATCTGATCTGCAATTCTACTTGCAGCCCACAGTTCCCATCTTCTTAAAAGGGGAATTGACGCTCCCGCCGCTCCTTAGCCTCACAGGCTTTTGCCTGTGAGGGTGAGATATACTCGACTCTTAATGTCAATACCTTGCAGCGCTTGGGTTTAGAGCTTTGTGACCGTGAGACTAGAGCCACCCCAGAACAAGGAACAAATAAACACACCATTTGATTGCGCCCAAGCCCATCTCTCTTTGTTGTTCATCATGTAGCTGCAGCTTTATTTGTGAAAGTGTGAAGTGAGGAAAAGAATGGGGGGCGGGGAAGAGGTATCTCCAGAACCTTATCTACTATCTAAACACTCTCGGCAACAAGGTCTCTGGGAGTGATTAAGGCGATCGGACAGCCCCGTGTCGCCCAAGTGGCGGTCTAACAATAAAACCTGATAGTGTCGGGGGGGAAATCCCACATCCATGACTAGCGCCACATTCGGGCTTTGTGCCAATAAGGAGACACTGTAGACTATCGATCAGAATCGTCTATTATCAGAGCGCGCGGCTGGGGTTTCAGTGTGGCCTTTATGCGCGGTGGCGGCGGCGGGATGCGCGCCAGGCGCCCGGCGAAGGACATGGGACAATGGCCCAGCCCGAGGACGCAGGACGCCGCCCGACCGGAGGATGGAGATGGAAGCGCCAACAGCGGGTGGGAGAGCCTGGAGTGGAGGAGGGCAGCGGGCTCTGGAGGTGCGTTGCGGCTTTAAAATAAAGAACCACAAAGACTCTATGGTGGGGGGAAACACGCCTTGCTAATCCAAGTAGGAACGACTTGGGGAGGGGGTTGAGAAGGGTGGGGGCACACGAGCCAACGGTGGCTCACTGCTCCCCCTTTCTCCCCCCACCCCTTCAGCTCCCCTCCCCGCCGGGCTGCTCAGGCAGACAAATAACAGAGGAAGGCGAGTCACTCACCGTGGTCTTGACGGGCACGTAGAGCACTTGCTTGGCGCCTCCGCCACCCCCGCGGACCTCGTCCGGCTGGCCCAGCTGGAAGCCCTTCGATTTGACCCAGAATTTAAATTTGGCGTTATCCGTGGAGCTCGACTCGGAGCCGTTGAGGAGCTGGACAATCCGCTCGTATTTTTTACGGGTCACCGTCTTGGTCTTGCCTGAGTCCCCGTAAGTCCTGAGGCACCAGTCCTGGAACTGGCGGTACATGTCGCGCTCGCTCTCCATGTTCCCGGCGCTGGGCCGTCGGCCGGATGCTCCTAGCGCACTTCGCACCTGTTCACCCTGGGCTCATGAAAAATGCAGCCCCGGCCACGATGCAGGGACGCGAGGTCCCGGCCGCCGCCAGAGCCTGCCTCGGTGGGGGGAAGAATGGGGAGAAGGGAGGAGGGTCCGGTTGGGCACCAGCAATCAGTGCCCTGTGCTACCAAGTCTTTGGTTCATTCGTAATTGCAAGGAATATCTCGCAGGTTTTTCTCGTCCTCTTAGTGATGGGTCTCTTTAATACTGTGTGACTAGTACCATCCCAACAGCAGCTAGCCCAAAGAATCTGGGTTTTGAATAATTAAAATCCCATTCCTTGATTTATTAAAAAATCCCAATATTGACTTGGGGTGGTCCCTGGACGCCTCGCCCCCAGGCTGTGTCCCGGGCTGGGCAGGTGGAGCGCAGCGCCGCCTCCCCGCGCGCGCCCCAGAAGCTTCCCCAGTCGATGGCCCGGTGGTTCAGGAGCAAGAACTGCGCCTCTTTCTAAAGCAGTCTCTGGGTTGAGGGCCTGAGAGCCCCAAAGGGCAGCCGGGTCCCCGGGCTCTTCTTCCTCCAGGGTCCTGCTACGCTTAGGCCGTCCCTGTGTGGGGCGTTAAGGGACTAGAAAGAGAGAAAGTTCTTACCTGTCATGTTGTTAAGCCTATCAAATCCTGCTACACAGGAATTTTTTTAGAGGTATTTTTAAATGGCTTAAAACATCATTTCTTCAGATGAATTTAGGATAAAATCCAGCCCCGCAGGTAGGTTCTAGGAGTTAGATCCCAGAATTAGCAAAGCATTTATGGAGATTTGGCCATAGTTCTATAGGATAGACTGTGGTATCCCAAACAGATATCCTTTCCAGGGGGATGTGGGTAAACGAAGGCAGGCCGCTGGCAGCGGGTGTCCCGGATAATGATGGGGTCCCCCGACAGGACTCCTCTGGTTTCTGCTGAACTGGGTACAAGGCATAGAAATAAGTTTATGATACAGATGCTTAAAACCTTTTGCATGAAATCAAAATATATAGAGATATTTTCTCCTTGCTTGGTTACAGTTTGCAGTTCACACAGGAGGTTTCAGATGTTTATTTTCCCCCTGCAACGTCATGGACACCCCCTCCACTGCTCAAAGTAGCCAAATATGAGTTCCTCTGGACGATTTTCTCAAACAAATGAAATCAGCGGTTCCTCCATTCAGCATTTCCATCCGTTTGTTAACAGATCTGGAAATAGGGGAGTTCCCATCCTCCTCGCGCTGCGATTGCGGCCGCTCCTCTTTATTCTACTCTCTGCGGAGGCCAGCGCCCGTCCCGGGGAGCGGTTCTGCCAGAAAGGCGGCCCGACCAGTGCCCAGCGCCTGGTCCACGTCCTAGCCCACCTTCGCCCCTCGTCGTCGTCTCCAAGACGAAAGCCCCGAATGGGAAGGCGGAGTGTTTGTACCCACTGCGCCGCAGCTGGTCCCAGCACTTACAAAATGGTCAGTGGCTCCTGCTCCACCAGATTGAGTGTGTGCGTGTGTGAGCAAGGGAGCGAGGGTGTGCGGTGTGCTGGGGGTGCGCTGTGTGTGTGTGTGTG